>JABFOV010002662.1:0-19053 GCA_022817685.1 Aradophagus sp. ZL-2020 | reverse complement strand
ACTGCAGCAAGTTACCAGGGATTAGGAGATGTGTATACGAGCGAGAATTGACGTCGATAAAGTAGAGAGATGTAATTTAAATTTTTGTAAGTAAATTGATTTACATTTGATAAATTTTCATTAAATTTACAACAGGATAAAGGATAACGAGATGTAAGGAGGTCTCTTGGGGGCGGAGGAGAAAAAAAAAAAAACAAAAAAACCTCACACAAAATAAAAAAAAAAAAAAAAAAAAAAAAAAAAAAAAAGACAAGAGTACAATGGCCGAGCATTTTTCACTAAATAACGCGTTGCGGTATTGATAATTTATAGTTTGGCGAAAGCCGCGAGTAAAAGCTAGCGCGTCAGTCCATAACCGTTATGCCAACAAGAACGCGAACACGAGTTAAATCACGCGACAGATAACGATGTATGTGCATATAAAGCAACGATCCGAGCCCCGATTCGATCGCGTCGCTGGTTCCGTCCCGATTGAAGGACCATTCGTCAAAGTCGACGGGTCACGTCCGTTACCGATCGGGCCGCGCGTCCTGTCATACGTCAATCAGCCAGCTCCCTGAAACGAATGCGTAATCAGAGCGCGGCACGGTCCTTTGTGCCGGGCGTAAAACCTCGATCTATCGGGCCGTATCTGCATATTCACGAGTCACGCGCCGCGCACCTATGACAAGCATTAAAAATAATGTTGTGATTATAATGTTAACTGCGCGAGTGTCTCTGTCAATATTATTATGTAAAACTAAATTATTGACAGGGAATTTGCAATTGAATTTACAAGCCTTTACAATGGGTGGTGGTTGTCGGGAGGGCTGGATCGCCGGAGTTAGAAATATATAACAAGTATATAACAATTTTCAATTGTTCATAATATACCGTTGAAAAAAATTTAATTTTATCAAATGCTAGTAATTTATAGAAGTTTATAGAATTTATAGAAGTATAGTAATTTCTTGAATTGGAATTAATACGTAAAATCTGATCTTACTTTTCGGAATACATTTGTCAAACTCTTTTCAAGCACAATAACCGTACTGTCATCCAGGCAATAAAAGAACTAACAAAACAGATAAACAAACGCGAGAAAAAAGGGGGAAAAAAGATTAAAACTTCATTAATTTGCCTAAAAGAAATCAAGACAATCTAGTCAAGCGCCGACGGTCACGATAAAAGCAAATAAAGTTAAATCGAAATTGCGTGGCAGTTGCACGCAACGCCTCGGCGTTTTTCAAATTTAATCTCTCGCGCGTTTCGCCCTCTCTCGGCTATTTTACACGCGTAAATCTCGTCCGGTTGACTTTGATGGACAGACTTCATGCGTTAATCGCGCGCTTTTTGCCGAGCCGCGATCCTCTCACTCCGGGCTCTCGTATTTCTCTCTTTCCGCGCGCTCCTTTTTTCCCCTCTCCCACTTTGTTATTTTCTTTTTTTGTTTTTTGCTTTATCATCGTTCTTTTATTTCTGCCCCTTTTTGCCAACGGGGTAACGCGGGCCCCGCGCGGTTCAACAGGTGTCGCCGGGTCACGGTGAACTTTTATTTGCGCGAGCGCGAGGGAGAGGGCGAAGGAACGAGAGAGACGCACAGCCCACGAGGCAGTCTATTAGTTGGCCCTGAAAAAAAGGAAGTCACCCCTACCGCTGTCACCGATTTTTCCACTCGCTCGCCACCGCCGCGCTCTTTTTTCTTTTTTTTTTTTATTTATTTTTTTTTTTTTTATTTTGCCGCGACCCGTGCTCGGCGACCGGCATAATCGCCGCGTCAAACCAGTCTTTGTGCATTTTCAGGGCGCGAGCACGTGCATCAGCCCATTTTACAAGCCGTCCCCGTTCGTGCGCGAACGAATTCCAACGGGAGGATGAAAGAAAAAAAGCCCTTTCATTCGACTGATCGGTCGCGGCTTCGTTGCGCAAAATTGTTTTTTTTTCTTTCTTTCTACTTTTTTTTGCGCTGAAGTAAATGGAATTGAAAAAATTGTTATTGCTTTGGGAAAATTGGGGCATCTAACAATCAAGAATCAAATTGATTAAAGATTTTAATTGTTTGTGTCTAAACGCGCAAAACTTTTGTACTGATTTCAATCTATCTTTGATCTATAATTTACATTATATTCTCAAAAAGTATTAATAAAGCAATCACAGAATTCCAGTAGACAGTTTAACTACAATTAATCCAATATTTATCGATCTTCGATGCCAAATAATTTCCATTTCCATCAACTAGCGCGGCATCGGTGGAACAATAGTCGAAATTGACTGTACATTGATCATAATGAAACAATGCCAGGTCAGAGGCGTCGTTTGTTCTAAAATTAATTAAGCGATGGAAGAAAATGAATCGTCAAGACCTCATTGTCGTACACTTTAAAACACTCGTTTTTAATCGAAATGTAAAATCTTGAGTCAACCGAGAATTCCGTCAAAATGAGTAAATTTCGAACGAAGATTTAATCGGTCTTACACGTTGTACATCTTGATTTAAATCAATTTAATTTTCACACAAAAACATTTTTAAATTTTGACTTAGAATTGATAGTTTTGGATCGAAAAATATACACAATACAGTACAAATTTTGTTAATTTTTAAAAAAACGTAGTTGATCCTTCGGTCAGAAACTTCTAATTCGAAAAACATTCTGAACTGAAATGTAAAAAGAATATAACCAAGATTTTTTCTTCAAATAGTTAAAAAGTTTGACTGAAGCTGCTTATTCTGAAAGTGTTTTCATAAAATTTAACAATTTTCTCTCAACGTGAATAAATTTTGGTTCGAGAATAATTAAAACGAGATTGTTATATTTTGGTGATAAGATGCATATTTCTGAGGGTGTACGAGCCATTCACGATAAACGATCCGTGATGATTTCTCGCGGCGCTGTCAAAATCGCGGCGAGATCAAGGACTATCCGGCTCGGAAGGCTTTTCGCTTCGGAATTGCTGCGAGTCATCGTGATCGGAACGCGAGACAAGCTTCGAATCGCGTGATAAATATGTTATTCGACCGAGCGCAAGTCGCGATCACTCGCGGCTCGAAAGCTAATCAATGCACTTTATTCGACCGACAATCACGCCGAAGTAATGATTCGTCTGTCGTCGTGCGGACCGAATTAAAAACGAGGCTTTTCGAAGCGAAAAACGATGACGTACGATGATTTAAGAATATTTCAATGGAAGGTTTTTCGATGGAGCTCGTTTATCGTGACGGAATGTTGAATAGAAAAGGAAAGACTTGTTTGTTCGAAGTAGAAAAAGGTTAATCGATTTTAATTGGTGATTGTTTGGTTTGCTGGATGGACGAATGGTTGGCAAATTTTGATATTGTGCGAAGTTTAATCGTTTCAAATGAAAAAAGACGTTTCTTTTTCACTGAAAAAAAAGTTTTTTTTATAAGCCTGAATTCTGATGAATTCACTTACACTGAGCCAAGGAATATCTATCTTCCATGTGCCTGAGGTTAGCTACGTGCCAAAGTGTTATGAGTTTTGGACTTGTACAAATTTCAAAATGCAAATGTCAAAAATATATTTCTTTTCCATTCAAACCAAAATGTCTATTTCTAAGAATGTATCATGTGTAACCAATTTAAGATAAATAACGTCCATATTTCTACAATTCACATCTCGAAATTTTTTCCAAATCCAAAACTCGTGGCATTTTGCCTCGTGGCAAACTTCACGCACATCTCTCAAGATATACTGTCGAAGCTTTCTCGTATGCAGCGCAAATTTATTTTTCACAGCGTAGACAAGTATCTTGTCATTGAAAGAATAAATTATTCTTATAATTTTCAACGGCGATTACCAAACACTTGGCGTGTCTCAAAGATAACGAACAACATACAAGAAAATAATCGTCGATGCAACTATTCATTCATTCGACTGCATTATATTGACTCGATATGTATTCCATTGATCTGATTGGCGATCGCGTTTCATCGCAACGCATTTCGATGTAATTGACAGCGGCAAGGATTCGTGAAAGAAGTTGAATGGCACGGGCTATTAATGTGGTCAATCACGTAGGACCGGAACTGCTTTTCAATGTCCAACTGCAACCCCGCTGCATTGTCATACACGAAGACAATGCATCGTCGATTGAGACAGACGAGTGACAGACGCGCGACCTGGTCCCGTTGGGTAAGTTATGGCGGTCACGCACGAGCAATCTCACTGGCAGCGAGCATGACGAGACGTATTCCGACGTATTGTTGTTTCGCGTCTGACAACTCGCTGCCCGGCAATATCGTTTGATACTTTTGTCCAAGACGGACCTTAAGGTGATCTCTCCCTCCGGTCGATCTCTTTTCATCTTCTTCTTACTCGTGGAAGCCTTTCTATTTTTGTCTTTTCCGCACTCGCGAGACTGTAGAATCACCTTAATGCGCCGCGAGATAATCGCGGCGAGATAAAGCTGCGCCGTTGGATGTTTTTCGAGACGTTTACGAAACTCTTTGCCGCAGAAGTCGCGCTCTGAGGATGAATCGAATCCGCCGAAACAGCTCGACCGGTGCGTTGTCTTGACGGATGCGATTGTGAATGGCACTTTAGGCTCCGCCATGCGGAACGAACAAAGGTCAGCGATGAGGGAATTAGGTATTTGATACGTTAGGCGGGTATCGTTTAGAAGGTTCGATTTATCTTCGATCGTTATCTCGGCTCGATCATGAAAGAAAATGTTGCGATTTTTGAAGTACCGGTTTGAAGTTGATTTGAACAAGTTTCAAGCGATTATTTAACATCAGATTATATGAAAGACAATTTTCTGAAATCAATTGTCAAGCTCAGAAAGTTTGCAAAGTTTATTTCCCACCAATTCCAAATTCCATAAATGTTCAATCGAAAAATATATACTTCTAAACAAAGAAAGTAAAGGGACAAATACATTACTTCATTTTATATTGCGCTGATATAAATGTAAGTTCTGATTTTGATTGTCGATGGACGAAATGATACTTTATTAAAAATTCGTTGCAAACTTCTTGCACATATAGCAACCGCCGTCACTGAAGCATCGATCCTTTTCTTCCGCGGACGTCAAAATATCTTTCGCAAAACTTAACACAGCAATATATCTATTTCGTGCAAGGGGGTCGAGAAGGGATAGTCGGTCCATTACAAAAGCAGCGCATTAAAACGAGCTCGGCTCGTAAAGCAAATGTCTCGGCCACGTTACAATCAGCGTCGTTGGCCGCCCCCTCCCCTTTATTTGCAAGCTCATCCCGAAGATTGCATTATTCCGCGTCGTATCCACAAATATCTCAACGCTCGGTATAACCTACGTTAGTGCCGCGGGAATTCGAAGTTGGCGCAGGAGTCGTTCCGAGGATTACCCGGAAACGTTTCTATTCGACGTCAACGTGACTCCGTATCGACGTCATAATTTCGACAGAAAAGTCGAAGAGTTCTGGCCACGACGGCCGGGCGCCCGACAGGGCCAGGGGGCGGCGGAGGGGGGTCGCAATCCCACCAGGAAAGAGATACAGCTCGAGATAACGCTGGCCATCGAGGACCGTATTTCCATCCCCGCAGCCACCCGCGCCCCCGTCTCTCCGGGCACCATTGGTTTGTCTCATTTCCGGAGTGCAATCTCTGTATCTACTGAAACCCCTTGAACCCTTCTTCCCGTTCACACAATGAAAACCGTATACGCCGCTGACAAATCTGACAACGCTCGCGAGCGAAACGGACTTTGATGCGATTGATGGGGAATTTCTCCGTTGCCGAGTCAGCGTTGACTGATTTTCGTGTCCGTAGTTATTGTTGATTGTGACTGATTGACATTGACCTCGTGGTTCCGCGATGTAGACCCTTAATAGTGATTATTGATGGAATTTTGATCGACGATTTGTAGTCGGACAAGCGGAAGATGAGATGATACAAATTGTTGACAATTCGTAGAAGTGTTATTCTAAGACGATTTGGTGCTATTTCAGCGAAATTGTTTCCTTGCGCGTAAAAACAAGACTCAGAATAGAGACCATCTCGTCATCAAAACTCTAGGGGAAAAAATGGCTAAACTCTTTCCTTCGAATCGCATTAGCATCGTCCCAGTCCCCTCCACACGTTTCGCCAGCATCGTCGGCAACTTATGACACGATAAACAATCGACGAAGCCAAGCCGCCGTCGTGTTTATTCGTAACAACTTATCCGGCGAGTTGCGCGGAAAATTAAACTGAACGGGAAAAATATGGTAATGAAAAACAAAGGCGAAGCCCGGGCCCGATAAGAGCCCGGGAAAATGGACCGTTCCAAATCAGAGGCGTAATTTCGTTTATCATCGAGCCCCCTTTTCTGCTGCCCTCCTCCGGGCGCGAACTCTCCTAAACGTCAGTTGCCGGGGAAAAATCATAGCGTCGTCTAGCAGCTCGCCGGCAATACACGGGGGATCGTAGATATCGCGAGAAAACTCTTTCCTCGCGGGCATGGAAATGGACAAAGTTTCCTCCCGTTGGCCCCTTCCCCCCGCCGCGGCCCCGATCCCGAGCGGGGGCGGACTCGGCTCAACTGCTGGCGTCGTTGCAGCTCGTGCATAAACTCCGACGACGATACACTTGGCGCTCATCCTAGGATGGAGGATAAACGACGAGGACCGGTGCACAATGGAGAAGCGAGGCGGCACTTCGCCGACGAGATAAAGTCAACTTCGCCAACAGTGTTGCCAGATTTGGCTCGGCTCGTTCCTTTTGCCCCCCTCCCCCCCTCAACTATGATAACGCGGAGACGACTCAAATGTCTTTAGCTGGCTAACCCTTGGATTTGGAAATTTAATTAAGAAGGAAAAGTTTAGGCGGAGGTTTCACTTTTCAAAATGATTTTAAGATATTGGTTTTCTGTTTATCATTGTTTCAGAGTCATGACGTGTTTACAATCGATTGGTCGAAAAAAATTGTGCCTGTTTTTTCTTTGTCTTTTAAAAGATTATATCGTTTAATCGTTGAATACTCGCTTATAAGCTGTGGTATATTTTAATTTGTGACTTGTTACTGGTAACATTTTTGTTATTGAATCATAATTTCTCGGAGTGAAATTGATCATTTATATTTTGAGGGTACGTTCGCTGCTGTAATTATGATTGATAAGCTTTATAATTGATTAAACATACGAATTATTTTATTAGTTTGTGTTCAACTTGGTGCACGTCATAAAGTTACATACCGCATTTTTCATTATTTTTTATTCAAAGGAACTTCTGTAACATAAATAAGTCAAAATATTTGGATTTTAAAAGAAAAATTATAATGAAAATTATATGAAGAATCAATGAAATTTATATATTGTTTATTTTATGGATTTTTAATCATTAAATAATAAGTAATTTGATATAAATATAAAACTTCGATTATAATAATAATTTTGATTTATACATTGCATTTTTTTTTAACTGTTTGAATTTATTCGCAATCTGATACGCAATTAAAAATTCAATTTCGAATAAATTTTTAATTGTTCACTAATAGAGAAAAAAGGAGTGAACAATTAAATATTATATGTGAGCAAAATAACTTTTATTCGAATCCATTTATTTTTATTAACAAACAATTCGTCAAGTCAAATTTATCGCGTTGTGTTGAAATCGACATTACAATTTTCGATCACAAATAATTACCCTCAATTTTTTGCCAATTTAAATAATATCAAAACTTTCGAGCAGTGAAATGAAAAATATCATCCCCACCATTGCCTACAACCGATATCATAATAATAATTCTCTCGAATTAATTTTCAGACGCGAAATTTCCGACTCGAATATAACCCAAAGTAAAACAACTGTCTTTGTCGTACACATTCAGCCCTCTCACTCGCCTCCCTTTTAGTCTTTTTTCCAACGTAAGTTATATACGATTCAGCAGGTGCGAAATATTTCAACTGCGTACCAATACACAACGCCGCGCCAATATTGAATCTTAGTCAAATCAGTCGGACGCAAGATTTCGGGCTGTATAAATAATTGATCCAGCTTAAATAACACGAATATTAATTCGTAAATCACCGCACTCATTCAACAAGAGTCCGCCGCCCCCTTGTTGGTACTCCCCTTTTTTTTATTGATATCCTACTTGGCGTCATTGCCGAATCGTTGCACTTTCAACGGTATTTCAAAATGCTCTTTTTCTGAATATGCGACGATTTATGATCGTGCATCGGCCACTCCATCGCATCAACATTATACCCGCGCGTTATACCCGCTGTCCCGCGTATCTGGTAACGCACTTTCGTGTCGTTTATTTATCGCACGGAAATTTCGCTGATTAGTATCGTGCGGACTGCGCTAATGCGTTGTCTCGTAATTCATCGATTTTAACGACTTGCGCAATGTCGGCCCATTGAATAAGCTCGTTCGCGTTAGCTCCTGTCACTGCGGGCATCGATAAAAGCGCAAATGCCACGCAAACGTCGTTATTAAGGAGCGCGGGCGATTGTGCGATTTTTGAAAGGGCATTTTTTGTGCCCAAATTTCAGTATGGCTTTTTTCTATACGTCCTTTTTTTGCCATACAGAAGTTATATGTTAATTAGATTTTTTACAATTCGGAGTCTCAGTCGCTTTTGTAGCACGAAAATTTGAAAATTTTCATAGTTTGTATTTAACTATACCAACGGTGGGTAAAACTTTTACGTCATTTAATTTTGTGATAAGATATCAAAAGAAACTGCAATGACATTTCGAATATTTGTATTTTCAGATCTAATAATCATGTAGATTTAAAATACGAAGTTATTGAATGGAAGCATGATAGTATTTGTTACTGTACCTAGTATATTTACTTTACCATCAAATGATAAACGTCGGTAACGGAGGCACGGTTCATCATATCGGTAAGTACAACCATATATATTGGCATGAAAAAAGGAGCTTTTTCTTATGAAAATACTCTTTTTTTTTAAGCAAATAATTATATATTATGATTTGAAACAGTAGTACTGTGACAAAAATGTGTTATTGTTTGATGTATAAGGAGGAATTTATTTATTTACGCACTTTGGGAGCGGAAAAAATTGGAACTAACCGCTGCTCGGGCGGTAGATTCCACTTTACCGCCCGCTCTCTCGGTCCGTAAAATAGTGTACATGCCCCGAGCGCAGTAGCACCCTTAGCAATAATATACTATTATTATATTTATTGCGGGAATCTATTATCGAAAAAATTAAGATACATAAATAAGATACATAATTAAGAGGTAAATAGTGATTTTCGAAACAGTAAACATTTTGAATCAACTAGGAGCTTTTTATGTTTATCGACTACATCAATTTTCGAAAATTCGATCTACCGAGTCATCGATAATTAAGCTACGGTAACCACTGATGGTCAATGATGACGAGTTATGGTCGCGAATCATTACCAGTGGTCATCAATACTTATACATAAGCATAGATGATTTCGTAACCAATTTTCCAGAACGATCGTTAATGATAAGTAACGGTCATCGGGTTACGGCTCGATCGATATCTGTAAAAATGAAGACTTTTAATTAGCAGGTGTCAGAAACAATGAATGTAATATCACAGTTTGTTTAGTCGAAAACATCAATTATTGGTAAAAATAGTTCTGCACATCCACCGTTGTTACAGCCATCAGCTTTCAACTAGTTTCCAAGAAAAATTATTCTTTCAGTAGTTTAAAGTGCATAATTAGAACGTCCAAGTTATATTTGGACTTGACAACAATTTTTACCGCAGCAATTTTGAAATTTTCGCAATACACATAAAATGGCTTTAAAATACATGTGAATGTATTTTAAAAAACATATATATATGTATACTCAACTTTTTGTCGAAAATTATAAATATTTTCCTATTTTATATTTTATACTTGAAGAGAAAAGTCTTACACACAACACCCTACCACTGTGCAAAAATAAATTATCTTCATTTACATATCAGCAAACAAAAGACCACGTGTCATACAATAAAGCACGATTCTTCAACGCCCTATCTCCGATCTTTGATACAACGATCTCCGATTTCACGCAAATATTTACACAAAGCTGCAAAGTTACATGACGTATCGCGCGATATTAATTTCACGGCAAGTACGGGAAAGGGGAAGAAGAAATGGCCGAACAGATGTTTCTTCTCAGGTCCGAACCCCGCCACCCCGTGCGGGCGCTGAACAACGGACGCGCGGGCAAAGTGTGCTCGAGCATGCCAAACTTCAGGCGGCGCGATGCAGAAAGCATGATGGATCTGGACCTATCGTCTTTTCGTCCCGCGGCGACCATCCGTCAACCCTTTGAGAGCCGACGTCTCGGCCGAGCCAAGTGCACCCGTGTTTGCGGACAAAGGCGACGGCTGTGTGGGTCCGATATGCCATCATAATGTAACGTCAACGTTCATAATTTGTAGTATCAAACATATTTCTTTATTTTCGTTTAATTGGACCCCTTCTAACATTTGAGCGCGCGGAAAAAAGATATGACCGTACGCTATCCGTATAAAGTCAGATTACATCCAGGTGTAATACTATATATAGAACATTTCTGGATATCATATGGATCATTATCGAGTTCCAGATATGATCAAAAATTCATCCATACTCCAATGCCTGGATTACTTATGGAAAAATTGTATGATTCAGACATTGAAGTATGGATAATTTTTTGATCACATCTGGAATTCGGCTATGATCTGGCTTTATCTTACATTTTATTTCACACGTCTAGATTTACTTTTATCACCAAAAACTCGACTTTTAAATTGGTAGTCTGTTATAGTACCAACATAAATGTTTTTTTTTCTTTTTAGTTGAATGCGCTGTTTTTTATGAAAATAAAATAAAATATCGTTGATATGACAAGCTAAAGACGAGTGATACGAACGTATTTCAAATACTTACATATATAAAATATGGTTGGTATTAAGAGTCGATGGTGAGTAGTACCAACAAAATGTTATTTTCGAGTCTATGAAAATCTTTACAGGGGGATATCAGTGAAATTTGATTTACATGAAGGAGTAAATGATAAAATTACATTTATCATTACATTTAGCTTTATTATAGCATAAATTATAGACTGTACTTTCTAGATTCTTTAAAATTTCATAAAAACCATATAAGAGATTGTAGATAATCTATTAGAGAGTTAGAAGAAAGAATATCGGATAAAATTAATAATATTATTAGTATAGTATTTATATAACTATAATTTTCCACCAGATTTCATGCCAGCAAAACAATCGCCCTGTTACGAAATCCTTAAATTTTAATTCTCCCAGTTATTTAAGACACAAACTCTCTGGCTGCGCCAAGTTGTACCCGCGGCCCCAGCTTGGCGGCACGATAGAAACGTAACTGACCGCGTCGCCGGGAACGCGGAACAAGTCTTTACGCGGTGTAAACAAGCTTGGCTTAATACCCGCGGATTCGTACGCTGGGGCTTGTACGTATCGCGAGACGCCGGCACTTATCCGCGCTGCTCGCCTGGCACCGATGCAGTCGCGTGAGCCATTGACTGCACCGTTATGTAAATAAGCTTCTTAGAATTACGTTCGGATAGAAGATTTACAATGGTGCTATTAAGTGCGAAGTGTTCCCGCGCAGTCGCGCGTTTGATACACCGGAGATTTATAACTTTCTCGGGGAAAGTTTCGTCGGACGAGGTGCGGAATGAGCGACCAAGTTGCTGTTAATGAGGAGGCTCGCGTTTGATGAAGATGTTCGAATGGTTACCGCGCGGCGATGATTTTTGATGTATAATTTATAAGTGGCGGTATTATATTGGAATTATACCGTAAACTCAGATCAGGTAAATTATTTTATATACAACGCAATTCAGTTGCTACAACTTTTCACGAAATTTTACGTGCAAAGTGTAAATTTACATTGGCGGCAAACATGATACCTAATATATTTTTTGAAACAAGTGTAATTGTAATTGAATTTATGAATTGTTATTAAACTGTTAATTCTTAATTCTAAACGAAACAAAAATTTTGTTCAAACGTGCGAAAATGCACTAATCGCGATTAAACTTCAACTTCGGACTCGGTTGCGATAATCCCATTTCATGATAAGCAGTGGCTTTCATACCAGTTTCCCTGCTTATCGATTGTGAACGAATCAAAAGTGATTACCTGATTTCCTTCCGTTGCCGACAGAAGAACGCACCCCAATCACACTCGACCGTGAATTATCAGTATCCCTTTGAATCCGCCGTGTAATTACGCTCCACTTTTTCGCGTATTTGTCCGACGTATACTGTCCTCCTCTCCCTCGCTCGTCACTCCCACTACACCCCCGCATTAATTGGAAAAGTCGAACGTCGCGATCAGAGTCGATGCGAGCGAATTAGTCGGAACAACGGTCGCCTGGAACGAAGAATCGCCGGTAGTCAGGTGGGGTCAGGTGGGACCAAACGGCTGGGTGCAAATACAAGTCTTGGCGATGGAAGCGCGAATCGCGGATCGGATCCATCAGGAGAAGTCGAGCCATCGGTCGGGGCTCATCGTATCGCCGTCATCCCCCACGGGTCGGATAAATACTTATTTAACGAGCTTATGCATGCAGCCGCGGTAGCGATACGACTCGTAAATCTGTCCGAGGAAGCACAATGCTGCTAATTATATACGTTCCCGTGACGCGAGCGAGGTGAACGATGCAGGAGCCTTTGCGCGGAACAAGGAGCGACGGGCCGACGATACCGAGGACATGAAGGAAATGAAAAGCGAGAGAGACGTGGCCGGGCGCGGGGGAACGGGGGGCCGGTGCCCCAACGCGGGACCCCACCTCGCTCAAAAGTCGCGCAGATTTATTGCCGAAGGGAGGAGGCAAAATGTCGACCTAAGCTCACACGTACGGAGAGGCCGGCGCGTCTGTATGCGCGTGCACTTCGCAGAGGAAGACAGTGAAAAGCGGCGAAGAAGAAGAAGCGGGGGGTGGGCGCCGCGGCGCTGGCACCGGGAAGGGGTTGGAGCGAGAACGAGGCCGCGCGCAAAAAGACGGGAGCGAGACGTACGCCGACCCACGGCGTAGGGCAAGAGAAACGAAGCTATAAATTCCGTCCCCGCGCGCCACCCCCGCGCGCCTCGCTGTATTGCTGATTTATAAATATGACTGTAGCGAAGTATAATAATACGTATCCAGCGGGTACGTACCCAGCGAGCCGAGTCGACGCGCGTCCTCGTTGTCCGCCGTCCTTTGCCCCACTGCCCCAAACCAACCCCGGCACCACTGTCGCGACTCGTGATACAGGTTGCTGACCGTTGCTCCACGCAAAATCTGATTTGTTTTGGAATTTTCAACTGATATGGTGATATTTTTGCGGCTTTCGAAATTTCAAAGTACGCCCTTAATTTAATTTTTATCATTTTTCGTCATTGTCATTTTGTCCATATCAAGGCAACAGCGTTACACTTCGGATATCAGAGGGAAATTTGAAGATTCAACATTCTTGGATTTGATAAATTTTGATGCAATTCATTTTTTTAGACTTTAGAGAATAAATGTACAAATAATCGGACGTAAATGTTTGATTGTTCGTAAATGTACAGAAAATGAATAGTAATTGTATAGGAATTTTTGTCTATCATCTTGCAAAGCTACAGACCTTTGAAATACGACTACCGTGAAGTTAGACCCTTCAAGGACATTTCATCTAGATGAGTTGACAGAAAATATCGTGGTGAAAGGATGGTCGTTGTCGCGTCGATTGCATCTCGAATTATTCAATCTCGGGCAAAACTTCCGTGAACGCTGGTATAGAAAGCTGGCGGTACAACAAGGGGCATCGGTCAGAAGAAGTTGTCATGTGATACAATAAATGGAGGCTAACTCCAACTGAAAGAGGATTTCATCACTTTTTTTTTTTATTCAATTTTGAAGAGGAAAGGACTCCAATTTTATGTTTACTGTTTCTTCCATGTGGATTCTCGTCGCAATATTATATTAATAAAGACTATTGCAAAAACTGATAAAGACCGGATCGGCCAAAGTGTGATCATCCAAGTATCAAGTTTAACTTAAAAACATTATTACTGTTGCTCATAAAATCAAAAAAACAACAACACAAATGAAAGCAACAAATTTTACGGAAAGTAAAGCAAAGTAAAAAGAATCCCTAATTGCCCTAAGACCCTACGAAATCCTGATCAATCTCGCTCTGTCCATTCGTGACCACAACAAGACCATTTCAAATACATCAACGTCAATTAGCCTCATTAAGTTCCTGTGCCGACCACGTAGGCTTAAATAAGACCATATTCAAGTTCACACTCAAACACACCCACCTAATTTAGCGGGCCGTGTCCCCTCCCTGGCACAATCTCCGAGCCATGCTATCCACACGGAGGCAGGAAATCCAGGACATTATATCGCCTCGCGCTCATCTAATATCTCGCAGAAACCACCCTGACACACGAGCCTGAGCCGAGAATCTGCTTACTACCACACGGGGCGTAAAGGCACTGGCGCGTGCTATACATAAACTGCAGCCGTAATTGAAAATTGATTTACGCGGTCCAAGCTATCAGTCGCGAAGACGAGAGCAGCGACCGCTGGCTCAGGTTGGGGAACAGGTTTATTGGGGGGAGGGTTCACGGCGAAACGAGCACTTCCGCGAGTCGAGGTGGGGGTCTTTGTGTACCATGCGGAGGGGGATAACGGCCCGGAACGGTGGCGGGGGAGGAAACAAAAACCAGACTTCGAGCCGGCATCGCGCCCCTATACCGTGCAACGTCACTTGCAGAGTATAATCAGGATTTGTAGCGAGGCCGAGCGACGACGGCGGCGACGAGGAGGACGAGGACGTCTGCGAGGGGGGTGCTCCGGGCGGGTAGTTGGCCAAAATGGGGCGCGGACTCAGACGCCGGGCGTTATTAAGGCGCGACAAGAACTCCGGTGTGACGAGCGAGGCCAACGCCGGCACCAGAAGACACCGTAAGGGCCGTGATTTATGCGACAGCGACATCGTGCGGACGAGGCCGTCGAGGCGCGATTCTGCTATCAACGCACTTATAGACGCTGCGCTATTTCTGTCCGCGGCGCGCTACTAGGAGGCTACGTAAGGAATGGGGTCGACACGTGATTTTGACAAATATATTTTATAATCCGAGAATTATTGAGGGATTAAGTAATGAATTCCAGCGAGAGTGGAAGACTATTGGGTCTTTATGCGATTGATTTTTTAACTGCTTTTTTCGCAAGGTAGGTCAGACTACTGGCTGTTGAGTAATGTCTTATTGAGATGTTGACAAAGACGTGAAAATTCAACTATGATTTTACTAACAATGTTCTTTTGGGTGTTTAAACAGGCAAAAATCACGAGAAAATGATATAATGATTGAGGAAATGGTTGAATTTCAATGACTAAGTCTTCTTCTCTACCATCGTTATATTCTATCAACATTTCGTATTTTCTTTCTTTATGCGACATTAAGATCTTTGTATTATTATCTATGTAAGTTCAGAAACAAATGTTTTAAACTTATAAGCGTAATGATTTAATTGTCTTCTATGAAATTGCAGATTACATTACTTTCCATCTGCAAACTCCTTTCGTTTTGCGAATCTGACAAGGTCAGACTCAAAATCCATCGATCTTACTTCGAAAGAACAATCCACAAGATGATGATGGTCTCCCGAACGACGAGAAAGAACAAAACAAACGTTAAAATCGCGCGACGCCATCAATCGGCATTCCCACGCGTAACCAAATCCCCAGAAAAGAGGGACAAAAAGTAAGAGTAATCGGGCTTCTTCCGGGGCGATTCCCCAACGTTCCCAGTGGAAATTCGATCGGCGATCTGGCCATGCCGCGCGAGAAACGAAACGAGCGAGAATTTATATACCGTGTGCGTTGTGAAAAATCAGAGGCTGATTTACCGGCAGGATGGATGACTCGTCGCCGCTCGTACGTCAGCGCGCGGCGTTATTTATCGGCAGCAGCTGACATTTAGACGCGGGCTTGCAAATCCCCCCCCCCCTCTTGCCCCCACCCTTGGTTCCCAAAAACTCTTGGTCCCATAGTCGCGCGTACCCCGGCGTGATTTCGCGCGATCCCGATCCTCCGGCGATCGCGATGATGACGAATTGCACGCCATTATCGGACTCGATGCCAAGTTAAATCGCAGATTGGGGTGTACGCGCGATTTCACACAACGAGCGACCCCTCGGCTCGGCCCCTCACCCCGGCCTGTCACCAATAAGTCAAAGTTATCCCCGGCGGAGAAAAACGCCAGGCGTTTCCTCGAGCGGAGAAGGCTGGCTTTCTCGCCGTGATTTGTGGCGACCGCTCGCTCAACTTGCCGCGGCAATGACTCGGCCAGTCGTAAATATCCCGCTGGACCTAGACAGAAACGACGGATGGACGTGCGACGCAACCGCGCGCCGACAACCCTCGGCGATTCGCCCTTTTATCGTACATCACGCTCCCGAAACGCGCGTCAAAGTCGTCCTAAGTGAAAGCCAGCGTAACTGCTTCCGCCGGTCATTGTTGGCCGTCGTTGCGCGCATTCGCAATCGGAAGCCCACGGTATCGGCGATTTATGATTGCGCAACTTTTCACCGGCCCGTTTTGCCAAGGTCGCCCGAGCCTGTTTCGTATGCCGATAATCCTTCTACCGTTGACAATTCGTTCGTCCTCTTTTCTTCCGAAACCGCTCTTGCTTCTTTGTTCGCTGATTTGCATAGAGAGGACATTACATATGTTTTTTAGGGGTGGTTTTTCGAATCATGTTCGTTATAGTTGCTGAAAAGTAAATAATTTTGTTTGATATACTGCGTCAATTGTTTTTACCTTATGAAGTTTACTCTGCCATAGTGAAAATGTGTAACTGACAATCATCATTTGATTTCATTATGACAGTAATTATTATATTTTCGTCATCGAGGTTATGTTTAAAGTTTAAATGTTTTTCAAGATCATTAAATTTTTTTTACACATGTATTTATAAAATAACGTCGATGAATGACGCAAGTGCGCGAGCGCACGTTGAATATTGTAAAATGTTTTGCGAAAATCCAAATTTAAATACTTCGTCGAATACCTTGTGGGAAAAAGTACAACATAAAACTGGCGCGAAAATTTAAATACGAATACTCGGTCTTCGCTTTTCGCGAGCGAGCGTTGCGTTTATGAATGTATACGCGAAAGCGACGGGGAAAGAGTTTCGTTCGAAGGAAAAGCTCGAGAAGTAAATAAGCGGGTATCGTTAAATAAATATAACGCAGCGTCGTTGGCCGGCTCGAAAGTCTCCCTGGCGCATCGTTATTAGAGAAGCCGTTAACTTGGTGCGGTCTGCTAATCTCATGTAAGAGAAAGAGTCCGGGCGGTGGGAGGGGGGGGGGTCAAGGGTAGAATGAAAAGAGGTCGGAAGAAGCAGAAAAAAAAGGATAAGAAAGAGGAGCGAAAGACGAAATTTATCGTTAAAAAGAAAAGGGGGCCACGGGTATAAATCCCGGGTATTATAATGGGATCTGTCTATTATTAAAGAATGAGTGATTTAAGGGAGGGGTGGAGCTCGACCGTACTTCGACGAGGCCGAAGTGGGTGGAGAACGGCGAAGATCGTGAATTTGATCGGCGACTTCGGTGCTTTGACTTGTTTTAACGCGATCGCGCAATCGAAATTCTTCAAGTGTCCGAAAATTTGCATTTTGCGAAATTCCCTTAATGAAGTTGAGGGGTTAACGCACTTTTTGATTTTGTTTTTGTTACTTTCATCTTACACATTTTTAAAAGTACACTCAAAACCATCATTTTCATGAGAAAATTGTGGGTTTATCTTTAATTCAAAAAAAATTTATATTTTAACGGTATCATTGAAGAATTCACCAATCCAATAAGACAAGCTCAATGAATTATCTCAAATTAAAGTTGTCAAACTTTAAATTCGTCGAATGTTTATCTTTGCAAACATCTAACAACATAGCACTCGACTCTAAACTAAACGTACTCTGGAATACTTCCAACTGACGTTAAATGAATATCACATTAATACCGCGATAAAAAAAAAAGAAAGAAAAAAATGGCTTACAAAAATTACGATCCGTGAACGAGCGATCTGGCGACTGGCGAACGGTTTCGTCGAATTACATCGACGGCGTCGCATGTGCACGAGGCAAGACCAACCGGACCTATAAATATTGCCGAAACGCGTCAAATAAATCTGAAGCTTTCCCAGGATACAGGCAGGACAAAAAGGAACTCGGGTGAGTGATGGCCCGATGGCCGCGGCAAGGGCGACCCCCTATTTATTGCCGAATTAAACCGCGTCACCATTAATTTGCATACCGTTGCCGCGAGCTGCGACGCGTGTATGGAGGACGTGGCCGCTGGCTATATATTCGCGGGGACCCGACCGTGATAATGTATGCGCGTTTATTAGCGAAGATTCGGGCAAAAAAGGGCCGACCGGGTCGACGCCGCCGTCGCCGTGACATCGCGATAACTTCAATGAAATTTGCCGTCTAATGCAATTGTGTGATGCCACGTTGAAATTCGCCTTGAACTAATGAGACATTAGCGTCACGACCACGCAGGTTCTCTTTGGCTTCGTGGGAAAAAAACATTTTTGACACTGTTTTGCCGTTGTTGGCGCTGCAAATGGTGGCGAACGTGATTTGGACATTAATTCTACGTCCCAGAAGAAAGACAAATTGTTGAGTATAATGATGTTTATTCAATGGTAAATCGACGTTAAAAGTGTCCTGGTTGTTGGTTCGCCGTGTTAGTTTTGTTTTGTTTCTTTCCTTTATACGTTTAAACATCACTTGGAGATTATTTTTAACTTTGAAATGAAGATGTTTACTACTTTATTCTTTGTTTCATCAATTTTGAATTTTAAAATTTTATTCAAAGTTGTTTTATAACATAAACTATGACATTTGTAAAATCAATTCATAATGATGTATGCAGTTTATGTATATTTTATTTATTTATTTTTGTACTGTAATGTAAAGCGTTTAAAACTGAACTGTTTTTACTCCATTTTTCATGTTACTCCTTTTTATTTTTGGCGCGAAATTTGAATTTGGTTCAAATTAAATACTGTGAAAATGATATAAAAACCATTAAAAACTTGATAAATTGATTACTTTTAGGGCAATAATTCTACTAATACTC
>JABFOV010002661.1:0-19064 GCA_022817685.1 Aradophagus sp. ZL-2020 | reverse complement strand
AGGTACGGGGGAGCAGCGAATAGCGGGGGACAGGGGGAGACGCACACTGGCGCGCCCTAGGTTCGGATTTTCGGGCCGCGGGAATGCCGAGGACGCAAGCGGCGCGCGGCCGGGATAGGTCGGGGCTTGGTTTACGAGGGCCTATGGGGGCCCGCGCGGCACTCTTGTTGTTCTCTTTTGTCGCTGAATCGCGCCGGCGAAGAAGCCCCTCGGGAGTTCGTCGCTCCGAAGGATATTGCAAGACGATGATGCCACGACTGGATAAGCGCCCGCGTGCTTTTAAACGCCGAGTCGCCGGGCCCCGGAATAAAGTCGTACGAAGGAACGACATCGGCGCTCGATTCTGTCGCGATGCTCTTGGTTAGGTCGGTTAAAGAGGGGAGGAGATTGAGGATGGTCTAAGTCTTGCTTAGACAACGAGCTAGGCTTCGCCAGTGATTCGACTGAAATTTGACATTTTTTTATTTGTCGTTTGAGGGGAATGTCGATAAAATTATCGAATCTATATTTTTGTATAAAATTTATGAAAAGTTTATGGTAGTTGTGATAGAAAGTAAAAATTTTTATAATTTTTGGTTAAAAAAAAGAGAAGGACTTTTTTTTAAGATAAACATAAACGAACGTAAGTATTTAGCGACTATACAGGCGATGAAATGAAAACGTAGCGTCACATGAATTATTTATCGAGAAACAAAATTAGATGACTAAATTAGAGTGTTTTCCGAATTTCGACTGTTCACTTTAAATACATGACGCGTGGCAGCTTTCACAGTTCGAAATGGAAATCCGACGAGTTTGAATAATGCAAGCAACATATACGCGGCTAATTAATTGATTGCGCATTTTACCAGAACTAATAATTAATATCGTTTTATCGAGATGATGACATTTGAAAACTAACGACTTTATGTCGAGTCATTAGTGTTTTCCCGTTGATTGGATTTCATCTGTATTCACGATACTTTTGATCGATCGCGGAATAAGTTACTTTCATTTGTTAAACATAAATTGTCTTTGTTTACTATTGAATGATACCTTTTAATTCTTATTTAAACTTATGTAAAATGGTATAAAAATATAGACTCAGAAATAAAACAATAATAAAAACAATGGAACATAAAAATACAAATAAAAGAAAATAAAACAACGTAATAATAAAACAATAAACAACGTTGATAAGATAAACAAAACATCGGCTTCCAAACTAAAATCAAAGTAAGTCCCAAATGTATGGTCAAAGACATTAAAAACAATATCAGCGTCAGTTTCAAAATATAAACGAAAATAAAGTCAATATCTAAATACAAATATATCTACCGAAGCGAATCGGGGACCAAAACAAAAAACGAAGTTAAGACCGCGAATAAAAGAATATAATAAGAGGAGGAATAGAATCCGCCATTAAATTGAGCCGAGGCAAAGTCCATCCTTCAATTCTTGCGAGTCGTCGATCCGGACTCGCTCCCCACGGCTCCTAAAATACTTCCCATTCAAGCCAACTTCCTTCGCCAAATAATTTCCCTTTGTCTACAGTCGTGCGGGAAAGGGCTGCGGGGGGCGGGGAGGCGGCAGGGGAGGGAAACATTAAATTCACGCAGGCATATCGAATAGCCGAAAACGCAGTTTGGCACGATTTTCGCGGCATATTGGCTGTCCTTTTCGTCTCGAGCGCTCCCCCTTGTCCTTTCTCTCTCGATCTCGAAACGCGGACGAGGAAGGAGATAGCCGGCGAGCGAGAGGACAAGAATGAGAGAGTGTGGTGGGGAACAGGAGTGGCAAGAGAAGGGGGACTCTAGGCTCGAGGGAAAAGAAAAGAACGCGCTGTTAGGGGACCGGGGGGACGAGGGGGCAGTCGAAGAGGGGGCGGGCGGGGGGGCACAGAGGCTTTCGGCGGTTAGTGGAGTGACTGAGCGAACTCGAGTGAGCGAGTATTTTCGCTGGCCTTGACGCAACGACGGAGGGCGATGCACCTCTGGCGAACACACTGCGAAACCGGGACCGTCGCGATCGGACGCACACAGTGCGCGCCTCTGTGTGCCATCCTGCGCTCGGCCGTACACATGATTTCGTTAATTCTATGAAACTTCGGTCACGCTCGACAAATCGCCGCTGTTCATTTGTGCCGTTTGCCCATACGGTCATAACTTCCAATCGATTCTGTCCGATTTTTTGCGCATCACTAGGTGGCGCGGCTTTTTGAATGTCACGCGATGGGCACCAAGTAATCTTTTAGTTCCTTGGCTGTGATGTATTTTTGAATACCATTTAGTACTTTTGACCTTTGATTTACTGTAGTAAACAAAATTTTTGAATGAAGGAAACAGTTATTCAAGATATTAAAATTGGTACTGCAATTTCAATGTTTTTAATCAATTTGTGAAAGGGCACGACGTAACAAAGTTCGTCGTAAATACATAACCGAATGTATTTATACTGAATAAGTAAATGAAATATTAATGAAAGAGATACTGAAAGCAATTGATAAATATATCTACAATTTGTCAAAGATAATAGTTTGCAGTTATCAATAGTAAATTCATAAACGGTCATCGACATTCTTTACTACCTATATATTTCACTTCACCATTTTTAAAATTTATATCCAGTGGTTAAAAATTCCAAAAAACGTTTTTAACCAAAAAAGTAACTGTATAAAATTTTTCTTAGTTGAAATTTCAGTTACATGTATCTCGAAATTCTACGTAGTAACTCTACGTCTTTGAAAAATTACACCAAGTAACTACATTATTTTCGAAATTCGCAAAAGCGACCGTAAGTTTTAATGTGGGACAACGTTGGACGAGGTTAGTGAGCGGCACAGTTTTTGGCAACACGGCCGCGATGCGATGTAATGCGATTGGCTCTTAGTTGTGTTGGTAGCAATGCGTGCCTGACGCGAATGTGTACATGCGTGTGCGTTGAAAGTGTGTGCAGGATGCATCGGTCCAACGTTCGGGCCCACTCCGAATCGCGAATGCCCGACACTGACCTCACCCAACTGACGGCCATTTGCCCCCGTCGCGAGTACACTGCCCGCCAAAAGTCGACCAGGAATTCGCTCTCCCGAGCGGTGAATACACTCCGAGCATTTGCGCGCTTCCGGCGCGAGAAGGATAGCGACAACAGGTGCGCCAAAACGAGCGTTTCCGGCGCACGAGATCGCGATGAAAAACGGGAGAAAAACCGGGAAAATCATCTGTGGCTTGTTCGAAGTACGTCTTCGAAGATAAATTAAAGTTTTGTGGTTGTCCTTCGAGCAGATTTAATTGAAAATTTTTTATTACGAATTTGATTTTAGTAGTTTTAATCTTTATGTTTAAAATTTCAGTATTAAAACAGAATACTCAATTGATCAAAAGTCAAGTTTTTCGTTTTTCTTGTTTGAAAAATCAAAATTATTGTGATTTCTAACGAAATTGAAAAACTTGCCGTAGATTCAGCATTAATAAGTTTAACAAATAAAACATTTGTTTTTGCAGTATTGTACTGAATCTATTTCACAATAAATGGTTCGGTTTAAAATTAAAATTCCGTAACATTTTCAAAATTAGTTAATCATTTTGAAATTAAATTACATGTTTTGTAATATTTGTATTTACCTTCAAACAAATTGTTCAAATAATACATAAGACGAAACGATCAAGTAAGACCTTGAAGTTAATTTTTTTCTTTTTTTTGACAGCTGCTCACTCGCAATAGTTTTATGAGAAGCAAGCCTGCGAAGTGGCCTACATGATGACGTTTAATGATGCTCGTATAAATCGTGCTGAAGATTCAGAACTAGGATATTTTTAGCACGTTTATGTAAACGAGATGACTAAAGATGTTATACAGGAAGGTTGCTCTGCGCCGCGCGATAATTGAGGATAGTGAAAGTAAAGTGTTAGTGTGCATTGTGTTAGAGAATTGGAGGAGAACTATGTTTTGCATGATTTTACTAAAGTATTTCTGTCGATGGTATCAAACGTAATAAATTTAGCTGATGTAAATACAAACGCTCGAAAAAATCATATGGCAATTAATTGAAAAAGTATTACATTTGTTTATACTCAAAAGGTATTGAAAAGTTTCATTTTAAATTTGGAATTTCAAATTTACATCAATTCAAAGTGACCTTCATTTTCGAATGTAGCGGTAAATGCAAATGGAAGTAAAAGGTTTCTCGCTACTTGTAAACTGCAATATTCATTGTAGTAAGTGAAAAGTTTTTAATTTATATTTTGCAGCAGAAACATTGATTGCCGTTTTAAATTGTCCGGAACGCGAAATTCAATTTCTCTCATTAATAACAAGTAGAATACATTTTTTTACTTCTGGAAAATTTTAGTTTAAATCAATTACTTTTAATTTAAGAATAATCCTATTTTTTATAAAATAATGCAAAACTTCACTTCCATACTGGGAAAACGTGTTTTCTATGATTTTTTTTTTTTAATGTTAAATGTAATGAAATTTTAAAAATGTTGTAATTTATAATAGTAATATAATAGTAACAAAATATGGAAGCACTGCTTTATATTCAACAGAGTCCATTATCAATTTTCATACATTAACATTTAAATTATATATTCACGTTTATAAATTAAATCTGTTTACGCATTTATTTTCTAAATTAACCTTTCTATCGTTATTCGTTATTTTGAAATGGCGCAGACTTTGAATCTTCCAATACTGAAATTTCGTTTCCTTCTAAACAATTATCCGCTTTTCATTAACGTTAATCTCAAAATCGCAATAACGCTTCATAATTAATTACCGTCTTTTGGAAATCGCGCGAAATTTGAATGAATGATTTAAATGTTTGCGCATTTCATAATTTTCTGCCTTTTTCCAAAGAAGCAATTAAATATTTCGCTACGCTTTCTTGCCTCGTTTCGTTGAAATTTTAACAAAATGTTTATCAACCGGCGAAATAAGTAGGTTCGAACATAAACGACTCGGCGCTTCCTTTCATTCGTAACTTGATGATAACGGCCGTAAAAATAACGCGTGAGAAATAAGCGGCGATGGAAAACAAAAGCCGCGTTCCTTTTTCGTTATCGTTCGTCAAAATTTCGCCGATAATGCGCGATCGGTGACGATCGCCGAAGCGTAGGTAAACCGCGCGCGCGCTTGCATTCGTCGGTGCATTATGCAACCAAGTTTTAGTGGGTCGTATAGTTGCGCCACGAACGTTGTCGCCCGCTAGTCGGGCGTCCACACGTATAAAACGTGGATGCACGATATGCTGCGCACACGTTAAACGCTTATTCCGTTCGTCCTTTTTTTTGTTTCTTTCTCTTTGTCCACGCTTTCGCCAATCGTAAAGTGCAACGCAAAAGTGCATTTTTCACGTGCCGCTTGTTTTTCGAAGATAAATTGCTAAATCAATGCGTCTTAATGTTACAATAAATTTTTCACGCTTGCGCGGCTGATAATATACGTTTGTTTAATACATGCTAATTTATGTCGCGCGTTAAGCCGCGGCAATAAATTGTCGAAAATCGGCCCTCCATTTTATCGTTGAATAAATTTTCCACCTATTATAAGAGTTTGTCGCAATCCTTTTTATCGATTGGCTTTTATTAACTTTTCTTTTTTGTTAATCGACTTTTGAGCGCTATTTCTCATTTCGAAATTAAAGACGGGGAAAAATAGATAGAAAATCTTGTCGGTGATTTCAAATAAGATTTTCGACTCGAAATGAAATGTGATTTATGTTTGAAATAAGGCCAAGTTCACAGTTGAAATTGACTAAATGTTAAATGGAAGTATTAAATAATTTAATTCAATGTAATTAAATGTGGAATAAAGTTGCGAGGAGTTTTAACTCGATAAATATTACAATTAGATTTTTGTAGAATCTTTCACGAGATCAACAGGCAAATGAAAAGTAGACCACTTGTTGTGTTGAAAGAGATTCTTGGTTTATCTTTCTGGAATTTCGAAACTGAAAATAATTTAGACTTGATTCTCGATGTTATTTGAGACTTTTAATGGCAAAGAAATATTTCGAATGTTTTCTGATTTGAATCTTATTTTGGAAAATAATGTTTTCTATTAAGAAAAAGTTTTAAATTCCACAATTCATTATTGCAGATACTTCATTAAATCCATTGAAACTGAACGAGTTAAAATGTTGTTTTGCGCGGCGACTGCAAATGTTTGGCGATACTAAGCGTTATCCTCGGACCCGGTTAGTGTATTCTGGTAAGTTCGTCGCCTTCTGACGGGCTGGACTTCGATCGCTCGAGAATACCCGCATTCGGATAAGCAACCGACTGCGGCTGTATTGGTGTGCGCATCCTTTGCAAATACGAAAGTACCGCATAAATGTCTTAGTCACGGAATACCATTCCTAACTGGCGCAGTAGGTAGCCTGCGATAAATAATTAATTCTTCTGGTCAAACTTTCGTGTCATTTCGTTGTACTACAGTACGTATTTAAAATGCCAATCGTTTACGCCCCTGCGTTATGCTTACAATTTGACAGCTCAACATAACAAACTGTCAACAATTTTCTGGGTCTAAAACTCATCCTAATAAAAGGTGCGAGGTATGAAAACGAATTAGCTCAAATTATCAATCCATCGATTATGCCGATAGAGTGGAAGTACATTACTGAATTTCATAAAACAATTTTTTATTGGTAATAAAAGTTGAATTTGAACAGTTTTTGGAACGCAAGTTATCACGTAATTGCATTATATTGAACTTCTTGACGGCGAATTTTCAAGTACTTTTTGATAAGTTGCGAAGTACGTGAAATTGTTTTAAAGTACAGTGTATATGCTACAGGTTGATAACCAACCTACGTGTCCGATTTGTGGACGGTACCTTTTGAACTTTGTATTGCTTGTTTCCTCGTGAGAGGAATCAAACTTTAATAGATTGCCGCGGGTATCAAGCGAAAACAAAAATTACACTTTTCGTCATTTCATGAATAGGTGACTTTTAACAACGATAATAATGTGAATAGACGAATAAATTATGAATAGTTGACTTTTTCAACGTTAATAATATCGATAACAATATTATTAATGATTGTATTAATAATAATAATAATGACAACAATATTTAATTTACAAGAAATTCTCATTTTCGCGGGAAACTCAAACTAAACGACATCATCTCATATCTAAATTAACTTAAGTACGACATTTGATTACGAAAACTGTTGACGATTTTGAGAAAAATAATGCAGCACTTTCTACCGTGTGTAATATTTTAGCAAACGAAGAAATGTAAAGTCTACTTAGACCGTCTGTCCTGAGACGTCGAAGTATACACATGCGCGTATCAAATTGCAGCAGTCGACTTTGCAGGACAAGACAACATGAAAAAAGAAACGAAAAATAATAAATAACGCTCTGTATTAGAAAAGGAGGAAAGAGAGTTGGGACTAAAGAGTGGGGAACGAAAGATGAGCAAACGCCTTACAAAAATGCGTCTTTTAATTTTAAAGTTCGTCAAAAATGTTGCGAAAGCGAAGGGACAACGAACTCGTTTCACCTTAATCGTGACGTCAGAACTCGAGCTCTCGGACAGTCGGTTAATTGAAGGCAGTGCAAGTGGATGTAACGATTTTCAACTTGACCTCTATAACGCACTTGCGATCTTGCTATTGTAAAAGACGAGTGCCGGATCGGACGATTCGAAAGTTCGTTAGTTTAAGGGAAATTTGAATTCGCTTGCTTTTTATGATTTGTGACGACAAACATAGTGTTCTCTTTTCTTCGGAGACTCGATTTATGAGTGCTTTTGTCCACTAGAAAAGCACGTTTTCTACTTTTGTTTGCTAAAATTGTTTTTACTATTTCTAGAGATTCTATGAACCACTAAATGTTATTTAATGTAACCGAATTTTTCAGTTATGTATTTTTTAACAGACAATTTAGTTAAATTTATCAACAATTTTTCTTCTCTCTTTCCTCATTGTAAGCAATTTTGAAACTTGCCCCAACATTTTTTATAACTTTAAAGTGTTTCATAACCGATGGAATCACTTGAATTTTAATTTAAAACTTAGCATGTCACATCACAATTAGAAACTGAGACTGTAATCTTTCCTTGGTAAAAATTTCTCAACTATTTTTCGTGTGATGCATTATAATATACTGTATATAAAGTATTAAATATAGTATTCATTCTTAGCTAAAGCAGCCGTGCACGATTCCTTTGAAGCCACCTAACTTGAAATCGATTACGCCGAATCAATTTTCGCGGTCGAAAATAGAATCTCGAGCGAATACTACATTTTAATTTAGTGAGCAATAAGAAGTGGCCGGTTCTTATGTCTCCGTATTAATAAATACCATTTCCTTTCTCTGAAACAAGATCCGACGATGTGATAGCCACGCCAAGAGTTTGTGTGTAACAAGGGAGCGTGTTGCAGGACTGAAATTAGCTGGACAAAACGAGCCATGTTTGTAGCCCGAGTCGTTGTCACGAACCAGAAGTCGCCGCTTTTCGTGTCAATGAAATTGATTGAAACGTTGACAACGACCAAAGAATGGCTTGAGCCAGCGAAAAATTATGGAAGAAAAAAAAAGAAAAAAATACGTCGGCCTTAACGTGATAGCCCAAATCCCGGAATACAGTATTACGTAATGAAAATTTTATCTACGTTCGCTTGAGGCTTTTTTTTTTCACTTTTCTTATTGCAAATTTTTTTTCGGAAAATAAAAATACGAAGTGCAGATACATAGCATGAAAACGTACAAACGGCAAGGCGTTAAATTGGGCCAACACTTTTTTTCCCAATATTAATACTATATTATACCAGTATCGGCTTATTTTGATCAACATCGGCAAACTCTGCTAGGTCACGGCAAATTTGAAATCCAACTTTACCGATCGATTTAACCTCACTTTTTCTTTATAGCCAACAAATTTTGTAGAAACTTAGTTCAACGTAAGTTTAATTTTCCGCATATCAATGTTGAATCGAACATCAAGATACGATTTGGTGTGGGGTATTGCACTTCATCAACGGAAAATTGATACCCGTGGGGTTAAAAATTAGCATTTCATATGAACTCGTGCGTGAACTTGATATTCCCAAGAAAATGCGTTTCATTTAGCATATTCAATTCGAAGTTTATGCAAAAGGGTTTTTCCCTTCTGATGTACCGAGTTGGCGAGTTGCGCGCACTTGCAACCCAAATGGCATAAATAATGTTCGACGTTAATTTAGTATGTTTTCGCCAACCCGCGTACAACGCGAGGAAGTAATTTAAAAATGTAAGAATACTATAATTATAAACATAGCGATGGTACGATTGTAAAGAATCCTGTAATTACTCGGATAGCGTTGATCTGATTGCGTCGGAAGTTAGCAACTAGTGGGAGCCTAGCTCGCTGACTCTAATTATTAATACCATTACTTGCTCACTTTTTGAATTAATGCTTTTTTTCACGGCGAGAATCGCATCGACGACGCGCGGCCGTTCCGTTCGTCGGCAATTAATTTCACGTCAAATAACAAATAGAATATGAAATCACGAAATTACGCTCCCACCCCGGAAGCCTGTTATTATTCTCAGGATTATACGGTTAAATTTACTAATCTACGCGAGAGCTGACTGGAAAAATTGCGCGACGAAGGAGAGTATATTTTCCATTGCCATTAAACAATTCTTAAAAACCAATGCCGATTTTACAACCAATAAGGAATATTGTATTTTATTATGGAATAACTCGATCAAAGGAAATATATATTTGTGATAAGTACATTTCCATTTGAAAATGTTCCTCAAGGTGATTAGAAAAATTACAATGTATTAAGCAATTAATAAAAAATATAGATTTAAAACAAGCGTATTCTGTAAACTTGACAGTTTTTTGCAGTGCATATACTATTTTAATTTACATTTTCAATTGTACGAATAATTTAGTAATGAGGATTTGAGTAATTGCCTTAAGAAAATATTTATTCAATAAAAATATGTATGTTGAATGAATCAGGCTTGTCATCAAAAAAAAGTTACGTATAATTCTTCAATTACTGTTAATTTTTACTTTTACTTATTTACTTTATTACGGCAATGATTTTTTAATTACTCCTTATTATAACGTGATGCCAAATTACAATTCTATTGACAAAATTTAAGCTTCAAAGTGGTAATTCTTTTATTGTTCCCGAATAAAAATTTGAAACATCATCTTGATTAAAGAGAAAAGAAATAACGATCGTAAAATTATTAATTTCGTTTTCGCAACGCTGTTAAAAAAGAATAAAAAAAAAAAGTTAAACGAGATTCGGGCGAATCGAAAATCGACCTTTGGCCCAGGGCGTCCATGGCTGTAGCCTCGCTGGCCGAAATGTCCATTGAAGCGTGCGTAAAATTAACGAAACGAGCTCGGAAGGCCGTCCTTAGACCAATTGCCTTCAAGGTCAGAGGCGGGCCCACAAACTTGCGCCGCAACATTTGGCGGGTAGACAAGGTCTGGCCTCGAACCGTAACAAGGATCTCGAGGTCTTTGGTCATTTTTGTCAGCCTCCCAATTTGTCGCTCAAGGTAACCAACGAAATTTTTCGCCGAACCGGATAAACCAGTTTTTGCGCTCGCTTTATCGCCGCTCGTCGAAATTACCCCCGGTCTTTATTATTGACGAAAAACTTGACGAGGCAATGTATTCGGGTTTATAAATATCACGAAATCGAAAGTGAAACCGACGCAAACGAATTTTACGTTTTGCGCCGAATTCTTTAATTGCAAGTTTTTGTTCGAAATATTAATTCAAATGTTTTTGAATTTTGTTTAGCATTCATCCTTCTATTCAATTGGAATAAAAGTCTTTCTCAAATTGTTCTACACGAATTCTCTTAATTCAACCATTTTGGGAAATGTTGCTGTTTCTTTATTACGAACAAAAAATTAAGTATTCAATTTTATTTTGAAATTTAATTGATAGATGTTTTAATTTTAGTGTTGTTACATTCAACTAAAATAATTACCAATGAAAAACAAAATTAATATTGGAAAGACATTCAAAATTACTTCAATTCATAATCTTGAACGTTTTAAATTTGATTGGCGACGAAAACAAATGGAAAAAAGAGGCAAGGAAACGTGTAAAAAATAGTCAATGCACTTTTTCGCATTCTCAAAGAACACAATGTATACGTCATTATTCACGATGCGGGACAAGAGTTTTTGTCCTCGAGTTAGGAGTAAATGCTATTTGTCAATGCTATTGCGTAAGCTGCAATTCCGCATCGTAATTAATGACTTACACATTATTCTTTTTACAATGAGAAATAAGCACAGTGCCAATTTAACGCAATAGTTTAGGTAATTTTAGGTCTCGACGAAAAGCCTTTTTTTTCTCGCGAACCTCGCAACGCCATTAGTATCGACCTTTTCAGCCTTGATGATTTCGAACTTCGTTCTCACATGTTTCGCAATTTAAATATTTGACATTTGAAATTGAGACACGTCTAATTAAATGTAATTCGTGATACTTGCTGCATGAAAAATTTAAAAGTATGTAACAAGATGTTACAAACTTTATTCTTTATATTCATTTAATTGTTCGTGATATACTTTGCACTGAAAAAGTATATATGTGTATATGTATACATAAGTGTAAATGAAAATAAATTTTTATTAATTGAATTAAAATAGAAATTAAGTACTCACAGAAACTGCTATTCGTTGGAGAATGGAGAATCATGATTGTGGGTGGAATCAAACATGAAAAACATACCTATGAAAATAATAAAATTTCATATAAAAGAAAGTGAAATTAGCCAATAATAAGTAAAATTTGATAAGAGATAGAGAAAATGTTACTGTCAGTGGAATTCTTACTTTTTGATAGGAAGTCCCTGATGCAATGAAGTATTAATTTTTTATATTTTTTTTTTTTTTTTTTATAGAAAAATAAAAATAAGTACAAAATACATTTCCTATCTATATTTTATTTCGATCTAAATTGACATTTTAATTCCTTTTCCGCCTCGCCTGTTATACCTTGAATGTCCATATCTTATTATTTAATATTTATTACGGAATATTGTCCAAGCCGTTTATTATTGAACGGGAACATTGTACGAGCAGAAAAGAAACAATGATTTGCCGTTCAAAGTCAATTGTATAGGCCGCACGACGGTTTTCTAGTAGACGCACGACGGTAGGAGTACATTCATTGCATTAATAAATAACTAGATTTTGAAAACTATAATATATAGACGCGGAACCCTTCGGGAACGTGATACAAAATTCATCCAACTACATCGCCCGGGCAATTTATTCTATTTTAAATTATATCATTAGATGGCATTGCTGATTTTCCCACACAACAGTTCAATTTTACATTTCAGCTTTTTCCCGGATTCGACCGATAATACTCAATGGCTCAATTCAACTCGGGGGAGGTAAGTAGGTAGACAATTAAAAAGTAAAGAATATCATTCTTAGACATTCATTACTTTTTATTATTGCATTTTTTTATTTTTTTTTATTATGCATTACGTTTTCTTCATTTTGGAAGCTTTGAATTGTTTCAAAGTTTTCGATATTAAAATAAGTAAATAACCAAAATAACCAAAAATGGGGTTTTCTTGTACGAAATGATAAATTTTTTTATCGATTAACCTATCTTATCAAATTTTGCGAACTTCACGAAACGAGAGTTTGACTTCGCGGCAATATGGCGACTTCGATAAACGACCGCATTGTAAATTAGTTCGATGAGCGAGTAAAAATAGACAGCCCTGAAAATGATGCACGATTACTCAAAGCCGAACGAGACCGCGGTCACCCGGGGGGCAATACCTTTGCCGAGAGTCGAATGCAAGTGGCGTTTTTTCACTTTGCTCCGTGAGATATCGGTGGGCGTACCTGACGTCTCGAGAGGATCGCGTGGCTTTGAGTTTATTGTGGCCCTAACTTCCTCAAGGCCGTGCCGGAGAATCGCTCGTTGCCGCGGCCATTCGCCGGAACGAATTTGCCGAATCTCCCCGTGCATGGCGAACGCTTCGCCGAATTCAACCAATCGCGCCAAGCATCTTCCAACTCTAATAGGCTTCGTAACTTTTCTGTTAAACTCCATCCTCGGGTAATTGCAGTTCAGTTTTAGCGCTTTTTAAATTTGCCGCCAAAACTTCGTTTGCATTTACGTTACTGAATAATAATTTACGTATCAATGAAGGAAAAATTAAATTACAGCAGAAGCTGAATTGTGTAAAATATTTCACAATTAATTTGCGACCTTGACTTGTATTATAGAATAAGTTTTGCAGATTTTGTTAATAAATATATTTACTTCGATACGAATATCATATACGTATAAACATAATTGAAAATAATTGTTCTTTAAGTAAAATAAAATTTAACTTTTTAGTTAAATTTTATCTTCAAACAAATTAACTAAAAGAAAAAAAAGGAATAGAAGTTCTTTAAATGAAAAAAACTTTTTAAATACCTCGTATATATATTAGGATCATTTAGATCAGTAAACAAAATTCGAGTACTTAATGGATTAAAATAGAGTCAAATAATTTGAGAAACGCAAAATTAAAGCTAACGAAAAGTAAAATTTTAATTATTGTAACGATTTGACTGACTTTTGAAATTAAAACAATAAAGGATAAAAAGCCAATAAGGTTAACTTGAAAGATATACAATTTGGGCAATAATTTTAAATCTCCGAAGACATCCTTTCAACAAAGTAGGGAATTGTTTCTTTTCTACCCTCGCGCCTACCCTCGGGTAGAAAAGATTCGCGAATTCACAAGCAAGGACAAAGACGACAATGGGCGCAATTAACCGTGACGTTGCATCACCGACCAATAAAACTTCATTCGAGGAGCGGCCACAAAGAGCCGAAAGTGCAATTTGCACTCCGCGTGGTGCGCGACTGTCGCGCTTGCGCCGGCAGCGCCCGCGGGCCCCGGAGCCCGGAGATACTTCAAAGGAGTTAAGGCGACGCCGCGTGCGCGATGCAATTATTCGTCAAGCGGCAACCGAGCAGATTAAAGAAGGAAGAAAGTAAGCGACGCAGCTAGGCGCGACGAAGAAAAAACGTGCCCCTTTGCCTTACGCCAAAAGCGCAATCTGCGTTCGAGTGCTCCGCCGTTCGCTTTTCATGCGACAACGTGTAATGCGTTTCGGTCAAAATGCGGCGAATTCAAGAGCCGATGCTTATTGTGCTTTTTCATCTTCCTTCTGATTTATGTACGAGAGAAAACACCTTATTGCCGCAACATTCTTACGCCAACACTTTCGCGGGCGCCGCGAGGTTCAATTTGTCGCGAGTGAGCGTCTTTGTTGTTTTCTATTACTTTACTACAACTCAGCCGACTTTTTTCCCCCTTCTTTTTTGTCGGCCCCCTTTTTTATTTCGTCTTCTTTTTGTACCGGTTACATTACTTCAAGCTAACTTTTTAACGCGACAAAGAAATTCCGATGGGGAATCTATTATGACGACTAATAATGTACGGAAATATTTTTAACTCGTAAAGAAAAAATATAAGTAAGTATGCGGGAAATCTGTGATTTACAAATTATGTTAGAGTATTTATGCGGGAAAAAGAAAGTATCGAGCTACCCTTAATCGAACGTTTACTTCTATCAGGCAATGAAGAAAACCTCGATTCAGTTACGACACCTATTCTTACTTATTGATTCTATCATGCAACTAACACTCACTGTACAAATTGTCAATTTTTTGACAATAATAAATATTCTGTATACAATATTTTTCTTGCAAAAGCTAGAAAATGACAGTTTTCTATAACTCCCTAGGGAGAAAAATGTCGCTTTTCTTGTAACACTGGCGAAAAATATTTTCAATATATTTCGAATCTCAATTTTTCTGGGTTTAGACAGTATATAACCAAATAACCAAACGCTGGGACAATTACTTTTCGTACATGCAGAGAGCCATACGCATTGACACATCGACACGCATGCATACCCATCAACTAATTTGCACAACTCATTACGATGTATTAAAATTCATATTATCATTTTTCGCACACATCCGTGCCGCGGAGTTATTATTGGTTACAATTCATATCAGCCGTTACAATTTTCATCTCGCGCGCAACATGTTATAATTAGCATAACAATTTTCTTTGTTGCACGTTACGTACACACAACTTGACGAACTTCATTTATCGCCACACACCGAAGAAAATGTATTTAAAATATTCGTATCCTTATTAATTAAGGTGCACCGTTTATTTAAACATCATTTGTGTGTTACCGATTTAATTACGAGTATTATCTTTTGATTTATGTTCATTGTTCGGATGAATGGGATTTGTTAGTTTTTCATTGTTCATTTTTAACATTTTTACGACGATCTAGTTTTGTGGTTTCATAAAGTAATGTTATTGTGATGTTGAATTTTTTTGCGTTTAAAATTTAATCTAATTTTCGATAGCCTTTTTGCTTGAGTCATTATTAATAAATTAATCAATCGAGTTAAAATGGAAGGTGATTAGAAACCACTTGATAGTATTTATGATAAAATATTTGAATGAAGTGGATGTTATTTTAAATGAAAATCTGACAGTTTGATTACTTTAATTTCAAATTCGCTCGTGATTACCTTCTCTTCGCATGACAACTCATGAAAATATCTACATACAATACGTTTTAATTCATGGACAAGAAAAAAGGCAAAACATTTTAGAAATTCAATAATTCCTTAATCACGTCGATCATAGACCGTGAAATGAAATTGGAAACCGATCACGTCTATTACTTTTTCTGTCATAATTCACGCAAATTGGCGGTAACGTCGATTACCGTCGAGTTTGGAAAACAAAAAGTTGACTTGCCGTGCGTCACGTGTTTTCAAAGAATCGAAACGCATCATCTTTGAAGAGCGGCGCAATCAGAGCAGCAATTATAACGACAATTAGACCGTTTTTACAGATTTTGCGGCGCGTATCGCGGCTTTCGCCGTGAATAGCAACGATTTAGTTACGCCGCGTCATAAATAGAGCGTTAAAGTGAGCCTGAATGAAAAAAAAATTTTAATTTCTTGCTTTTTCGCGTCCTCTTCCCGTCTTTTCGTTTCCCCTTAAGACACTCGATTGAAATTTGAGCGGCACTAGACGAGGACGCTTTGACAATTTTTTCTCCCTTGAACATGCTCATTTTCATTATACAGGATCGAATTGTCAAGAGCAAGCGAGAAATTTAATTTATAAGATTTATCTTTGAGACAATTGAAATTGAAATAGCGGAATCGTGTCGCGAAGCGTAGATATATTATTTCATGTACGAACTGAAATTTCGAAGGCTTTTGATTTCAATGAAAATTAAATTCGAAGCCGCTTTTTTAGAGAACTTTTATTAATATTAACATCAAAAAATGTAAAAACTGAACTTAATATGGAAAAAATATGAATAGATAATTGATTCGCGAAATTGAAACATAGTAATAATACTACCAATAACAATGATGTTAATCAGAAGAGTAGAAATAATAAGAATAATACAAAGTTGACAATATTTTTATTAGAAAGCAATGTTTTATAAATTTCTTATTTATAAACATCAGGTAAAAAGATTGTAACGTAAGTGGTCGGATAAGGCGTGAAAAGTTATTAGTTTGTAACTAAAACTGCATGCGCGCCTTCAGATAGACCACCAGCTGTGCAATTAAATAGAAATAGATTTGAAATTTGAATTTCCCGTGTAATTGACCTTACTTTTCAAAATTATATTTAATGACGAGCATGGTTACGAACCTTCTTCAAATATTGACCAGCATCTCACGACATTGTTTGAACAAATTTTGCTGTAAATATTCTACTTTTATAATTAAATTTACCACGCGTTCTTCGTTATAAATTTCTTTTACCTAATGTAAACCATTCGATTCGCGTACACAAATTAATTACAATTATTAATATGGCGTAAACAGGTTGAAGAATCATAAAATTTAAACTCAACTTTCTCCTAATTTACATAATGCCTTGTTCTTCCCGGACAAATTGTTTGTATAAGTTTTCCTATTATATTAAACTAACCTTCCTTCTCGGTGTATCTTGATTAAGTTTCATCAAGGTACGTGATCAGAATAGCTGGTCAGTATCCGACGAGAACCTGATCAACTTCTCTTTGTTTTTATCACGTAAGGTCAGGGTCAGTTTTGTCAGGATTTTAGTTATTCCTGATAGCAGTTGCTTTACAGGCCGAACTTATGCAGCAAAAACTGAATACATTTAAATTTCAAATCATATTATAATCGGGAAAAATTTAGAATAATCAATTCGAATTAACTTTGCTAATTATTAAGTCGATAGATAATTAAATTCAATAGCGCAACATTGATTAACGGATTACAAATTTTTCATGTAAGAAATGGTTTCAGTATGACTGCAATCGGTAACTTCGTAAATGAAATTAGCAATTAGGAAACATTAGCAGTATAGATACACTCCTCAAACAAATAAGAAGTAGCAATAAAAATGATCATTCTAGATATTTTTAATTTTGTATCTATCTTCAGGATATTCATTAAAGTTTGCACAATCGCAAGTTGAAATAATTCGAATTTACAAAAATGAAAAGTTTGTTTTTTTTTATCGTTTGAAAAATTATTCAAAGAGCAGTATAAAAAATGGGACTGAATTTATTGAATCGGGTTGGGAAGAACAACTGTAATATTTCGTTTGCGATAAAATGTCAGTATGCAATTTCACGCTCGTTGCAGTTGAACAATTTCGATTAGACCGTCGAATTCTTATTGCGGAACGAGGAAGGAGCGAAAAGGTCGGCCGGCAAGTTTGGTTAATTGATCGAAATTAAAGTGACCAGTCGACGGAGCGTAGCCGTTGACAGAGGCAGCGGTGCAATGACCGACGGACTGGATTAGCGCGGCAAACGTCGATGACGCACGGCAGTCCCCCTCCGGGCCGCCGATACTGGCAACAAAATTTTGTTGCACAAACCGCGCCAGCGATATCGCGAGCGATTCGCTGGCGAGGGAGGACGGCGATGACACCTGAATCGGAGTTTATTGTTTGACAAGCGTTTGCCGCGAATCGCGAGCCGAGTCAACGAACCCGAGAAAAAACAAACGTAACAAGTTCAATTAAACGAGCGGCCAGATAAGGCGCGAGAATTATTGTTTCGGAATGCCAGGAATCAATGGAAATCGTGCCATTGTACTTTCGCATAACAAATATTTGTGAAGCTGCGCAATCGCCGCACGATTCAACCGAACGATAATTGTACCCGAATCGAATTTCAACTGTTTTTGCATTGCTTCGCGATCACGATTTTAATTTCTTAGAAGGGCCTGTTTCCAGATTCTTTTTTTTTTTTTTTGTTTTTTGTGAGCAGCAAAGATACATTATTTACACAGGAAGAAATTATTTTGAAACAACATCTAGCTTTCTTATGACAACAGCGGAACAAATGTTAACCTTATGATATTGAATTAAATTATAAAATCATTAGGTTAACATCCATTGATTCTATAATTCTCTTTTAAACTGATTTCTTTCAATTTAATATACAACAAGAAAAGATTTATTGAATTGATAAGATCAATTATGGTCAATTATCGACTTATGAACAAAAGCATTGTTTAATTAATTAATTATTCATCAGACTTAATTAATTCTAATCGTAAATTTGTCAATTCAATTAAGTAAATTTGAAATGTATTTTTAATTTATAGTTGTTATTAATTCGATGAAAAATCATTTAATTGACATTATTGATTATCTGCGAAAATTTCAGCTTGTTTCGAATCTGTTCCAAGAAATGATGAAGTCATCAAGCTACTCCCCACAACATTGCAGAAAACACTTGTCTATACATGTATTTGTTGAGTGTTATGCGCGAAAAAGTATTGTATATTTTCATTTCTTTTTCTTTTTTTTTCAAATCTCTGAAGTAACTAATACTACTTCCGTTTTTCTTTACAGGGCGAAATAATGAAATAATAATTTATTTCAGATATATCATGACCAATCATATATACACGGAGAAAAAAGTATTATTAAAATGTGCTATACAGATTGACGAGAGTGCTATACGTATAGTAAAGTACGGATGCCGTGCAACTATATTCCACAATATCATACAGTATAGAAAAATGAAATATAC
>JABFOV010002660.1:0-19067 GCA_022817685.1 Aradophagus sp. ZL-2020 | reverse complement strand
TTATTTTTTCTTATATTCTGATATAGAGATTATAACTGAAGTTTTAAGTAAAAAAAAATAGTGTTTCAGGAGGAAGAGGCCGAGTTTGCGGTAAGCAAAAAGCCGAGTCGAAAAAATATATCGGGTTAATAAGGAAGCGTTCACGGAGCGATTGTCTCGGACACAGCTACTGACGTTCCTCGTTTAAAGAAATATGCTAATTTCACTTTCGTATTAATTCCACGCTTGTTTGTCCCACGGCAATCTCGTTTCGATCGCCTTCGAATCGTGACAAAAAATCACAGACACGTACTCCACGAATGACCGACGCTTTCCGCTTTGTATTGGAAAATTGCGTCGTTCGATAGGCGCGGGAAGAAAAAACAATCTACCTTGTCCATATTTAGCGTCCGCGTTATTTTCGTCTTGTTCGGTAATGTGGCTTTTTCAGGGAATAAACAAAGGTATCGTCAGTGGAACGCACAATGTACGCTCGAGACAAAAAGTACGGGAATTTTCATTGATAACTTCGGTTAATTAGTCAGTCAATCGACCAATTAATCAAAAGTGACAATAATTAAAAAATGTTGCCTTCGGTCGAATCGCAGCTGTCAGTTAACGAACTTCGCTGATGAGACTTTGACGAAAGTAGGTAAATCATCGTTCTAAGAATTGTGCCCAATCTTTTTTTTTTTTTTTTCATCGCAGTGTCTATCGTGGAAGGTTGTCGTGAGAGGGGCGGAGGAGTGGAAAAAAAGGCGGCGCAAAAAATGGCCAAGTAGGATTCAATATTTATCATTGTTCCCATCTTAATTACAGATTGATCGAAGTAATATTAATGATATCGGCGTGGAGCGGATCAGCTGGTAGTGCGAAAGTTGCGGCCGAAAGGACGTTCACCAGCTGTGGACTGGAATGCCTTTATGTGTCGATGAAGATCTATTGGCCACGCTTTGCCAATTCCATTGTTTGCTCGGTTTGGATATCGGCGCTGCCGATTCTTGTCCGTCTCCGTCTATCTTTTATGTACCTGACAATGACTTTGCTCGGATTTATAAATCCCGTGGCAGCAACCCCGCTGCGCCGCTCTTTCCAGCGCGCCTCACAGCGTTGGCCGCCGCGTTTTTGAAACACGACTCTTTTTTTCGCCGATGATAGAAATCAGTTTCTGAAACCGCGCTCGCTCGTGTTTTAAGATCACGCTCGGATAGTGACGCAATTGAACAAAAAAGGCATTATGACAATCCCGTTGTTCGCCGACGAAAGCGTAAACATTCGGCTTCCAAGTGGCACGACTTATCTTCGCCGATCAGCCTCCGCTGACGCTAATTTTTCGCCCGAAATGTACGGCGAGTTGAATCCAACTGCCCGCACTTCCGCGCAAAATTATGTGACGCCGTCGTACGGCTGAAAGAATTGTTTTTAATGTGAATTATGACGATGACAATTTAAATCTTTTCAACGTTTACTTCTAAATATACTGTAGTATGATTTTCATTTTCGCAACGAGATTCATCGTGTTTATCTACATTTCATTTATTTGCCAGTAATTTCTGATAATTTGATGTTCACGTTTTTGCAAATGCTTTGCAAAATATGTTAATTTTGTAGAAAATTATGCTTGTTATAAAGCAAAAATAAGAGTAATAATAACACCAAATAAGAATCGTTCATCTGTTGACAATAAAATCCCTTCCAACTGGTCTTGTTTGTCTCAGTTTCTCGCATCTTTATTCCACTTCGTGAAAAAATGCACTACAACATGTTTCGCAACGTAACACGGGCAAATCGCGCTCGTAACGAGGGATCGTTTGCTCGTTGCATTTCCCACGTGAGCTTTGCATGCTTCCTATTACGGTAGCTTTGTGTAATTCTGTTTTGATGAGTTTTTTCAATAATTTCGCGTCTTCCATTTCAGAGCAACGGTGAAAAATCCTCCCACGCGCTCACTCACCTTCATCTTCCACCCACCGCGCGACCGTTACACGCAGCTTCGCTTGTGCGACTGCGCAGCGGTGCCGCGCGTAAACCATTTTCCACACGCGGACGCCCACCATCGATCACCGCCTGACAGGAAGGCTAACTCGGCGAATTTGAAAACCGATGTTCGATTTTGTTACGCCGACTTTTCACGTCAAGGCAGAGGCGGCGCTTTCTGCGGACGAAAACACTCGAGAACCACGTTGCGAGTGTTTGTTTGGCAACGATGTAACCAAGTTTGGCATTAATCTTCAGCGTCTTTTTTCTTTTGTTTTGTTTTATCAATTTATTTATAACACAAATAAATCAAAATAAAATAAAGACATTTTTTATATTATTTGTTATATTTTAATTGATTTAATTACGAATTTGTATTGGTTTCCTTTCGAGAAACGTCAGAATTGATTATCGTGACATTGCTTCTCAAATTTACTCACTGAAGTTTCATTCGTTTGGTTTCACGACGTTGGGTCGATAAATATTGGATTGTGACTTTACGTAGACAATGACGAAGTAGTTTTATACTCTTTTGGTACTTCTATGAAAACCAACTTTTCCTCACGAAGGAAATCCTCAATTCACAGTCCCATTCAAAATCGCGGACGAATATGAATCGCGAATGTCCGTTTCAGCCCAACTCTACAATTAAAATAACTTTGTCAGAGGTGGGAATTCGTCGATCGATACCGCGCATTGGACAGTCCTTTTTCGCCTCTTCGGAACTCGCAATCGCACTCGGTTGGGGAAAAAAGGCGACATTCAGTGACGGAATTGTGTTGGACAAAGGCGCGCTTTCCAGATGCGCCGGTATCGAGCGGCACATTAATAAAGTCATTCCTAACGTCCGACCGCTCAAATATCCGCGTCTTTGTACGATCGCTCGACCCGAGTGCTAATTATGTGCCTCGTTACTTATGTTGGCAAGTTGTGCGACTTTTGTCCGATGTTATCGAGCGGGATTTCCATCGCGACGCAGCCTCGCTTTGCAGCGCAGAAAAGGGAACGCGGTTATTGAAAAGGCAGTCATTATGCCACGGAAGAAGCCGGCGAAAAAATTGTCGAACGTTTGCTCAAAGGCCACTCGAGACGTCGGGGTTGACAATAAGCAAGAAAGCTAATGGCAACAAGATGGAATGACGTTTGACCGCTTCATCGCGGCGCGTCGCATTGCGCGGATTCATCGCTTTCCACGCGCGCTTTCCGCCGGTCGTCGGTTCGCCACGACGACGGATCACAAAAAATGATAACGCGCCGCCGCGGCCGAAATGATTGATGATGGCTCGCGATCGCGCCGTGTAATCACCGTCTGCGATAAATTACGGGCACCGGCGTTTCGTTAGTTGGCCGGCGTTGCGCGATTTCGAGGAATTCGTTTGAGTCATTGGTATAAATGACCAAGGGTCGGATTCTCATCGCTGCACTTTGGATCGCTGCGGAATTTCATTTTCAAACGAATCACGGCTTTGATTATTTTAATCGTACGTCGCTGGCGAGTCACGATTCGTCGCATATTTGCTTCTATACAAGAGAATTTTCGTCTTTTGTTTGCTATTTGTTAATTACAAACGCGGTGGTAAAAACACCGCAGAAGTAATTTCTACAATTTTTGTACACTTTGAATACTACTGCTGTTTTCAAGTGTATCAAAAAATTACTTTGCAAAATTTGTTTTATAGGCGGCAGATGATCTTCACTTTACATCACTCATGATTTTTTTTTTTTTTTTTTCTGCAATTGAAAACTGTCTTCGTTACCTCGCGATACCACGAAAGAAATCATTATCCCTCGTTTCTTTATTAGCGAACTTTATGCGCTGGTTGCAAACGAATTTCGTCCATTCGGCGGACAATCGTGAAATCGTGACCGTAAAAGGCCGCGAGCGCGGCTGCATTTACGGTTCGCGTTATTTCTACAATGTTCGCGATTGAGCGGCATTAATGGCGCGCGTAAATTCGCCCGAGCCATTTGCCAGTTTATCGGCCCTACTGTTCCGCTAACTCGCCGTAAACGTGGCGTAAAACGCGAAATCAAGGGAAACGATCGCAATACCCTCGACCTCGGCCGCGTCTAATGACGAAGACGCAAAGTTAAGCGTTATCAGCCGATGGAAGCTTTTACGCCGACCACTTTGTCCCGTATCAGCTACGTAAAAAGAGAAGAAAAGTCATCGGTACCGCGCGGTAATCGCAAGTGGACGTTAAACCCGTTAGAATGTCTTGCGCTTTACGATTTGATAAAGCGAAATTGTTGGGGTCCCTCGGCTCATTTAGCCGGGCGATTTTCGTTTCGAAAGGGATAAAACGCCGGCTCGTGAAACGAAACAACGAATTTGTGTTTCTGTAATTCGACGCGATGGTTGAAACAACAGGGCAGGAATTCCATCTGCGGTGCTGTCGATTCGGGCTTGAAGTTTCATCAAGCGTACGTCGCACGGGCAAGTGTCAATTTGGTCGGAAACGGGGCCACCTAGACAAAGAACACCCACATGGATTGGGCCGTCGACTGTCGCAAGAATCGACGTTTTCAAACGAATTCTGAAGGTCTACGGCAGGAGATAAACATATTTGGAGATACCGATGTTCCCAGCATACGATTATATCAAAATGGTATACATCAAATTATAATGCGTTACGTGACATTTACTGCGCCAGGCAGGCCAACGAAGCTGAATTATGGAAGAAAAAAAGAGAAAAATATCGTCAAAGGTGTACGTCGCATTATTAGCCTTTCGCTGTAACGTCTTTATGCCATGCAGATTTATGTGTATAAATGTACATATTTGACGAAATGTAACAATACAGTCGGACTGGCGCAGTCGTATATTCTTGACTTTATTTACTTACACTTTTGTCGCTTGGCTGTCGATTAGGGTGATTTGTCGTGCAATTATCATTTCCTTTCAATTCGTATTAATCGCTTTATTTCTTCTCGGGAGATAACCGAAAGGCAATAAATATTTTATACTAATTTGTTTGAATAAATGGAAGTAACAGTTCTTGACCTTGATAGACAGTACGTCTAGAATCATTGATACTTTATTGAGAAATTGTGGATTGTTATTGGTAAATAATCGACCAGACACGGATGGTTTTGATAAAGATGACATGAAATATTTCTTTGCTTATCTTTAATATTTTCTATTTTACAATTTATTGTTTATATATTATTGATCAGTTTATCTCTAGTAGTTGTATATAATTTGATATACTTGAACTTTTTTTGAAAAAAATTATAAATTTATGGTAAACGTATATTTGATGTAAATAAATTGATAAAATATTTGTCGCTTTTGGAACGATCATATCCATTATGAATCTTGCCCGACAAATCAGCTCAGCGAATCGAACAGTTGCGTAACTTACTTTTGCCCTTGACGAATTCCGAGTTGAAGTCCGCCGAGACATAGCAGCACTGCAGCAGGACCACCAAGATGATCGACGCGACGAAGGCAGAAAGGAGGTTGACGATAGGTAGCGCTCGTGGCTCGTGTCGCTGGTCAAACATGGTGAGCGTGCATGCCCCCTACGAACCCGAGGGCCTGGCCAAATCGACGCTGAGGACTTCGCCGTCGAGTACCTTTCGTGGGAGCAAGCTTCTGTGGCCACGCGGTAGGAATCTATCACAGGAACTTTTGGACGGAACTTCTTTCGGTACCGTTTCTGCCATCGCGGCCTTTTCACCGGTTTTGTAACATGTCCTGTTAAACTACTTTCTTCGCCGACTGAAACAATAGGAAAAACGGTCGATTAATTATGTATTCGTTGACACAGAGGAATCACAGAGTAGAGTGTTAGTTGACGAACGTGTCGTGAAAATTAGGGGTCTTGAATTGAACATTAATGTGCATGAAGTTTAACGTATTTGTTATCAACGAGATCGAACTTGGAGAAATTCGAATAAAATTATATCAAATTGTGCAGAATATACTACGAAATTTTAGTTATAACTTTACTTTTTTATTTTCACCTATTCTTCGATACACGTTGTGCTATGAAAAAAGAATATTTGCTTTACTCGTTGATAAAAAACCTGTAGCAACTTGACGCATGTGAAAATTAGGAGTAAATATTAAAAACGTGCAAAATTACTTTTGATAACAAAAAAGAATTTTGTTTTCTTCTAACTCCGGATCAAAGACTATAAATGTTCTTTTTTTCGTTAGATATCCCCCAACATCCCCTACCCACCCCAACTTATATGAAATTCTAAAAAAAAGTCACCTATATTTTCTCTCACTTTCGAATTACGAAGTCAACACCGATTATAAACAACACGTCACAATTCCAGCCACAAAGCCAATCAACATTCAAAACACGGCGAGCGTGTTGAAATAATTTGATTATTAAACAGATAATCATCTTAGTGGATGTATTGAGCAAAACGCCGGCGGGAGCGTTTGAGCGATTTGCTACATATTTCACGATTGCGCGTCGCCGTTTGGCTTTGACGATGTCGGTGTGCCGGGCGAGCAGCGTCTTCGGGGAAGGCGATCTTGAAAGTCGAGAATTAGCAAATCGAATACGAGCCGGCCGCGCTGCGGATTCTGGGCGGAGCCGGGAAAGAGATAATGCAGCTTAACAGCAGGTGTCTGCTCGTCTGCCCGGCCAGTGCCACGGCACTTCTTGCCCGACTATTCTTTGTTCTTCGGCGCGAGCGGCTCGCTTGGGCGCCGCGTACAACCCCCCTCCCTCCCCCGAACAAACCGACGACCTCGTTAGCGACCAATTCGGCGGCTTATTATTAATTGCGCGACTCGTTCTCGTCGTGTTACGCCGGGGAGTAAAGCTGGTGTCGACAATGTGTTTCGCAGTTGCCGACGCCTAATTGCCGCTTTGCGCGGGATATTCGGGAGGGGAGAAAAAGCCGACGACTGCGCGCGAAAAAGAAGGAGCCGAGGAAGAAAAACGTATTTATACAGACGTGCATTGTGTCGGCCGAATGTTTTTCTTTTTACCACGTCGACGGGGACTTTTGTTTGTCCGCTGTTAAAGTTGTCGCTGCGCTTGAAATTTCAAACTTGGAGCTTTTCAAACGAGTCGAGTGCCTGGGTCGCGGTCGAGGGTGTTTTCGGTCGAAGAGGGATGTTATTGTAAGGTGATAGGAAAATTTAGAGCGTTTAGAAAAGTTTTGGGTGTTTGTTTAGTGGGAGAATCGATACTGTTTTATCGAATTTCAACAAAAAAGTTTTTTTTTAGTAATAAAAATTGTTTGAATTTAAAGCACGATATTGAGTTTAAATCAGTAGTAAAAAAAACCTCTAACTGTGAAATAGTTTTACAAAATCATGAAAAAAAAGGATATTAAGATAAAATTATTAAATATTCTGAATAAAATAATCACGTCGTTGTACAAATATTCGTTACGAAACTGCGGTTCTCAAATATTTTCTATACAATTGATTAAAAAATGCATAAATCATTGATTTGTATCTGTCTCTCTCTCTCTCTCTGTATCTGGCTCAAATTTGTATCCGTCGATAATTAAAGTGCAAGTTGAGTCAAGTTTTTAAATAGGAACTTTGTAAATGAAAATTTATGACGTTCCACTGTGCAGTCGCATTTTTCTCGTCGTCGATTAGAATCATGTTTTAATGCAAAAGTCGAGTACAAGTATTGCGTAAAATGTAATAATAAATACATGTTCCGTAAATTATATTGTAATGTTATTGTTGAAAAATAATAATTTATCGCGCGGTGCCAAACAACGGTACTACATTCCAAGGCGGCGTATAAATGCGGTCGAGACAGGGTGATGGATGGTGCATATGGTTCGTCAAAAATCTATCGTGCAAGCCGACGCGGTGGAACGCGAACCGGTTTTCGTGAGATGACGTTCTAGATGACGGCCGTAAACCGACTTGAAAGACTGGCGCTATCGGCCGACTCGTTAATTGCCCGACGGTGGATTTCGATTCATTTGTTGATTGCGGCTTCTTTCGGGCATTAAAATAGAACCGGCAATTGTGCGCGTTTATTGGACTTTAATGTTGCTGTTAATTTCGCTTCGGAGGTTGTAGCGCCGTAGCAGGTGTAGCATAAACATTGTTAGAGAGCCACGACACAACCACCATTGTCCGATTATTTTCATTGGAATCGATGTTAAAAAGTTGAGACAATGTTCAAATACGGTATTTTACGATCAATTTTATCGATATTTTAAAAATCGCGGGAGATTTACGGCGTGGTCTTTGCCATGAATTTTAATTTTAATCGACCCGTGGTACAAAAGGTCCGATTTGTGAAACAATGTAAGATTGTAGATTTTTCATTTGAAATTACACTTCATCATAAAAATTGGTTTTCAGTAGTAAAATCGTTAAATTCCTTTTCGAAAATCAATACTCCCGTCGCACAAGACGATATTCTTTCGCGATAACGAAAAACGGAAAACCTTACCGCGAATCCGGTAAACTTGGCCGCACAAAACCGCAGAGCCCGGGCCGAAAAACGTATTTGAATATCAAGCCGCGTACGAACAATTAATCATTCGTTTGACGACTTTCTCCAATAACCTCCGAAGCCGTTGCTTTTTGCGGGCCGCGCGTCCATCATTTCGATATAACCCCGGCCTTTTTTTCCCGTCCGAAAATTTCGATCGTTCGCGGCGGCACGTCAACGGGCTCGTAATTAATCAAGCAACGGGCAACAGTAAATCAGGGCCGAGTCGATCGCGCGCAATTCGAGCGGCGAAGCGTCGCTGGCGCGACAGAAGAAGCTCGGAATTTCCTTTTTCCTCGTTTCGGCCGATGCGGAGTTGCGGAGGCCCGGTCGGCCGCGCAAATAATCGAAAAAGAGGCGACGCATACCGCGAGGCCGGCCGTATTTATCGGCGCATCGTTGCCTTCTCGTTTTCGTCCTCGGGCGGCGTCTTTTAAGGGTGGCGCGCCGGCAAAAAGTCCCGGACAAGTCGGGCCCTCGTGTTAACCGCGCCGCTTATGCATTCATATCCTTGTCCCGGGAACGGCCTGCTGATTGTTTCCACAAAATGCGACAACGGTGGACCCGTGTCAGCCAGTTTTTCAGTGGCCCGGCTCCTTCTGTTCGCCGGCGAGCGCGGGCGCGCGCTTCGTCGGCTTGTCGCCCGACGGCGGGAAAAAAAAGTACCACGACAAATCAGCGTGGTTTACACAATCGAAATTCGCGCCATTGTTCGGCTCGTTAACCTCGCCCGAAATTATTTCGCCCGTCCCGAAGCCGTTCCTTCGGCTCCCGATTGATGACCCGACGTTAAGAACGTCTCGCGTGCCGCCGTGCTTTGTTTCGTGCTCGTTAAATTTCCGAGTTTTTGCACGCTTTAGATGTGCTTTGGTTTTATTCGAAAAGATCTCGACGAATATTCCGAGGGAGATGTTGGTAATTTGATAAGGGACGTGTGCGTAGAAATTTAATTGAAATACTGCAAGTTATGTAATGGAAGAAGTTATAATTAAATAATCAAATTCGTAGTGGTAAAAGTATTTTTAAAAAGTATAATGTTTGATGTGAAGCAAAAAATTGTGTTAGTGTTACTTTAATATTCGTAATTAACAAGTACAAGATTTTGAAATTAATTGTTTAAATATTTCGGGAAAATCGTATTACAAAACGTTTCGTCTTTTCGGCTTAAGTTTAATAAAACTTGCGATTTGAAACTTTGAAATTAAAATGTTTTACAGTTTTCTTTTAGCAGAAAATTCAATACTTTAACTTCAAACATTTTACTGTAAAATTCAAGCGCGACTTGACTTCCACGGTATTTTTCTGCAGCATTTTAAAAACGAAAGACCTACCTACTCATCTCCCAAACACGTAATTCAAAATTGTTTTCTGCGCGTAAAATTGTTTTCCTCGAAATAAGCAAGAAGCGCCACACGGCCGAAATCGCGCGACGCAAAATGACTACTTTCCTCCCGCGTGCAGCGTACGACAAATAGTCCGAGGCAATTAAACGGCCTCGCTTTGTGCCGGCCGATGCGAAGAGTGGATCACGTTCGTGGCTCGGTTAATAACATTCGTGACTTCGTGACGCCTTGGCGCGGGTCGTGCGAGAAAGGTGGCGCGGGCGTCGCGCGCGCGCGAGCGAGACGGAGCGAAATTTGAAATCGCCGGATCACCGCTCACGATCATCGCAGCTCGTCTCGGCGCGCGCATGTTGCCTCGCAACCCTTGCGTGGAATTTCAGGCCACGAAATACTTTATCCCCGAGGTCAGCCGCTCGATTCCGGATCGTGACCGTGGGTAATTCGTGGTCGTGCCTGAGTCCGGATCGCGGCCACAAATACCGCGAGTTATCTGTCGTAGCGTGGCACTTTGAATTGTAGCGAGCCGGGTCGCAATAAAAGAACGCTTTTCCAGCCGCTTTGCGTAGGGAATTAAGAGTTCCTTTATCGTGAGTTACGGCCTTATTTCTCCTCCGTTCGGCCGGCGTTTTCAATGCTGCCACACAATGTATCGTTAAACATGCATTTTCTAATTCAGAAGGGAAATCAATATTTTATGGTATCTGATGGAAAGGAAATCAAATCAATTATTCGTTGGTAGCAGGACAATGAATCAGTGTAATAATCAGGCTATTTCGTTTGAGAGATATCGCCGTGAAAGAGACGTTGAAGCTTTTGACGTTTCAGACAATAAACTTGAAAGGCGTTGCGTTTGAAATTCTCAGTTTATGTCACGATCTTGTTTTATAACTTGTTTAACGTATTATATTTAATATTGATTTTCACTTTGAGGTTTGCCAATGATCAGTAGTAACGAGAAACGACAATTGTATAATTTATCGTTCCAACAAACGCGTGGTTTATTTGTTCGACGTGAAAAATTCATGTTCATTGATAATAAAAAACGTTACATTTATATTAAAACAATGTGAATAATGTGACTTATAACCGTGTTATAAAAATTATACTACTTTTTTTATCATCTCATCACTTATCGATTTCTCACTTTTAGACGATACATTTCTAAGTAATTTTTAATAAATAAATGATAAATTATTTCATTAATATAAAATTGCAATAACATCAAGTCTCGTTTGAAATGCATAAAACGTCGTGTTATTGTGCGCGTGGAATCAAAACGCGAGTCGGACGCGATGACGTCAGGAGACGGATGGGTGTCGCAGTCGAAAGAAGAATTTGCTTGCCGCGCGAATCGCCTTGTCGGCGAGGCCCGGCCCCCGGGCGATTGCGCAACCGCGTCGTAAAAGTGCACCGCCGTGAGCGCGAGCGCAAAGGCCGGCGTGCGATTTTTGCGACCGCGGCCGGCCGAGCCGCGAAAGCAGCGCCATAACTTATTCCGCCGAGCGGCTCGGCTGACTTTGTTGTCGTCACCGATAAATGGCCCGCGGACTCGTTCGAGCGACGTCGCCGCGCATCGAGAAAACGGGCCCATTTTCTGCGCCGCTTTCCTCGATAGGGATCGCGGGCTTTTTCAGCGGCGGTCAAAAGTGTTTAACGGCCGTACGATTCGGCGATAAAAAAGGTACACGCATTGTGATGATAATCTCGTCGTGCCGGGGAGCCGTTTTCGTCGCTGAAGTTCGATCGAAGACGGACGCGGCTCGCCATTTATCGAGCAACACAAAGCTCGCACGAACGTATACCCGGGTAACGTTAAACATTCAAGAACGAGATTTCCAAGATAAGCCGCGGTCCCGGAGTCACGCCACTCGGGCCCGAGATGCTTATCCTAAGGTTGCTCGGTCGTTTAAAATTCCGCTGAAACATCGTAGGTCAGCGGGGCCGTTTTCGGGCTTTTCCCATGGCCGCAACCTTTTCACCAAACCGTCCGACGATTGTCAGTCGGCTCGCACACGAGTGCACACAACCGACGAGTCTTCCTTAGAAACGCATTTTTCTGCCCGGCGTTTCTCCCGCCTGGATTCGCACCTTTCACTCGGAAGCCGCGGCCGTCGATTGGTTTCTACCGGACGGAGAAAAAGAGCGCGCTCGAACGGCCGACGGCAAAAGTCGCGTTGTCGCGACTAATGCCACTGGCCGAGGACGAGCGAAACGAGCGAATCGGAGCTACCGTGGAGTCGCGAGATGCAAAAGAAGCGAGAGGGTCGTCAGCGCGGAGAATCGCGACGGCTCGTGCGAAGTCTGGCTCCAGGTAGCCGGGTTCAAGAGTGTTACGAATAACCGGTTGGGTCGGACGAGCGGCGGGGAGTACGAGGAGAAACGGCGAGGGGCGAGCGGGGGCAGGTGGCAGCGAAAGTGCTCTCGGCCTAACGGTGCCCCGGGCTCGCACGCGGGGCACCTACGCCGTCGGACAAAGGCTTCCGCGAGTCGGGAGATTCCTCGGCGTTGGGCCGACGCGCGACACAAGAAACGATCGATCGGCCCTCGGGACGGATCCGTGGCGTGACAAGTGTCAAGAGATCCGGTTCTCGCGACGGAAACCAGAGGGGACGCGATCCCGCGTCAGCCTGACAAGGTGACAAAGACGAGACGGGGGAAAAAAGGCGCGGAAGCGTCGGGCACCGTGGCGAAAGTCGACCGGTCGTTGTGGGATCGGCAGCATCGTGCTCGACGAAGACAAAGGGGAAATGGCCGGGCAGCCGAGAACCAAGATGAATGAAGCGCAATTGTTTTCGACGCGAGAGAGTCGCCCGAGTGGAAGTACAAATTAAGCGCTAATCCGGGACGAGTTTCGGCCACTTCGATCTTCTCCTGCTCCTCGTTCTTTTTCTTCGAATCGTTTTCTTTGGAAGATACTAGAATCCAAGACGGAGAACGGGATAGTAAAATTGGACGTCTTGCGTCAAGAATGTTATAAAATTTAGAAAACAAGTTTTACTGAAAAATTCAGTGGCTATTTGAATATTGTTTAAAACTCAACCGAAACTGTATGAAAGTGAATAACTCGACCAAATATTTAGATACCTTCCATATTGGTTCAAAATTGTCATCTTTAGTATCATTAATATTTTTATAAGAGTATATTGGGAACTTTTAGGTGTCTTATTGATGAAAATAAAATGACCTAACGATACGTGGATTACGTAGATCAAATGGTAGCAGTTAAAACATCTATTATGCCTATTTTACCATGGATTCCACAATGCTCAAACAGATTACGCTTACTAATACTACTCTACAATCTGCTTAGGTCAAACATATTCTTCTTATAACCATCATTTTTAAGAGTAATGACTCGGCGGTACGACGCTCCCGGATTAGATCGAAGTTGAGAGGTTCATTGGAATCCGGCCGGGTACCTCGGTTGCCGGACAATGGAGAACGAGGTCGTGAGGAGCGTAAGGGCACGAGAGATTCCGCAGCGAGTCGGCCATAAAGAAGAAGCAGCTCGTGCCGCGACCCTCTTTTACGATCGAGAAATCTCGCGAAGGCCGCTCGCCTCAAACTCTTCGTGATCTTCTTTTCTCGCTCGCTTGCGAACGAGTACTTGGTACCATACTACCACGAGCCAAGCTTGATGATTATCGTTCGCTGCCCGGATTCTCGGAGGTGGTCGGCGTGATAGTCTATCGGGTGCAGGCGATGCTGAGAAATAAAAACTTGTCTTTCCGGAGGACACCGAAAAACATCTTTGGTGCGAGATACGGTACGTTCATCTTTTAACGTATCTCACATTTGAGACAATTCTTATTCCAATGCAACGTGGAAAACGCGAGGTATATCTTGCCAACACCATTGTCTCGGTGGAGCTGCCTGGCTGGCGAGCCAGGGAGATTTCCATTTCGACGGGGGTCGAGCGTCTTTGGCAGTGGGACGAGGACTCCGGTTTGGCGTGTAATGAGATTCAAACCGGCACCTATGGCGATGACCGAGGCCACAATTACCGGGGTGAACGATGATACCCGTCATTAGTGAGTGCGAGCGGCACCAATTAGGTACCAAAAGGGCGAGGCCCTAGCGGACGTATCCGCGCCGTACCGGAGCCTCAAAGTGGTCATTACACACGCGTCTTCTGGCCTCGCGTACATGCTACACCGTCAGTTATACGAAATTAAACGGCCTTCATCATAGCCCTTACGAGCGAATCACCGAGCACGTTTACGTTGTTGACAATGTCTTAACGCGAAACGAGACCCCGTCCGGATGTAGACGACAACCGAGCGTATTCCTTTTAATTGACTTAATTCGACAAATCCGTCTTCCTTGTGCTGTTAAGTCACAACCATTTATCCGCCGAGCGTTCGACGGCCACGTCATGTTGCCAGTCCCGCTATCGAGCTTAATCGCTGAAACTCTGATTTCCTTTTGTTCGCATTCGCGGTGAGATGATGCCATCCCACAGATCTGTCGGGTCGAGGAAACCATCGAGTCGTTCGGACCACTCGACCGGTCATTTAGGATCCCGCAACAAAACCGATACGACTGGCCACGGTTTTTCCAGCGTCGTGTGCCGTGCCACTTGGGTTTCACGAAAATCACTTCCCAGGAACTCGGGTTTGCAACAGTCATCCTCGGATCGTTTGTATCGACACATATGTAATGAGGACGGCCATCAATTATATTCAGATACGATCGTAACGTTGTTTACGGCCTTCTAAGTCGAGTTTTCAACAAAAATGGCACGTCGCCGGTCCAGATCACTGCGCTGACCCTCGAGTCCGGTTCGAACTCCATTCTCGGCGCGCGGCAATGATTTATCGCGAACGCACGCGCTGACTTACAAGTATCCAGGAACAACCCTCTCGGCGGAGCCATCGTTCATCGTTCCAACGGAGACGGAACATGGCTGATTTCTTTTCAGGCCCCGAATCCCAAGTGCCGGGGAATTTCGAGGAAAGCGTTTAGGGACGACGCCTCGGAAATATTAATTTCATTCTTCAATACGAGCCGGGACGGCGGAACGGTATTCTATTTTACGGAACGACTCCGCCTCGTGCTCTCGATCACCGATTCTTCGCGCTTGATGAATACTTTTGTGAGAAACGCGCGGCCAATTACTTTTTGCCATTATCCCACGCCGAGGCGAAGGGCTCGTGCACGAATTTCGTTTCTTATTTTCGTGGAGTCAATTAATGCGAATTTAATTTTCGCTCGATTAATGCTGTGACTTAAGTCAATGGGATGACTATTTTTTGGTGAATGATTAAGTCTGAAATCGGTTTGGGTGTTGTTGCAGTGTTGGGACCACGGTTATGGACCAACAGTTTCTTACATTTCATAATTAATACGTTATAATTGATCCAAATTTGAATGAATAAGAATACGATATTACGAGTATACTAATAATTGAATTGCGAATGCCGTTTTTTGTACAATTTCCAGTTTCAGATTTGATTAAACTAATCGAAATAGAGATACTTAGCACTTGCACGTGTTTCCGAAATCGACAGGCTCTCGAAAGACCCGGATGCGGCGGCACTTTCGAGCCATTCTTCCGCGGTGCACAGCCATACCAGATGCTTTTGCACGATCTTGAGCGCGCGCGCTCGCGCTCGTGAGCACCGACACTAACACAGCTTGCGTTCCGCAAGGACGACCGGCCCTTGCGCCGTGCATCGGCCTTTGTTTGTTTTAATTATGAGAGAGCCTCGCAAGGCACTTCTTTGCCGATACAAAGCCATGCATCCAACGTCGCGCGGCCATCAATATCACGCCGGTTCAAAGCCCCGCGGCCATTTATCCGCGCAATTTCGGCGCTCGAAAGTACGAAATTAATTAAGCGACATGGGGCCACAATGCGTTAATCAGGATTTCGCGACGAAGCGGGAATTCCGTTGGCGGAGTCCAACAGCGTAATCCCGCTTGACGAGGGTCGCGTCCGAAAAAAATGACAAGACGAGTCAACGGGTTTTATCGGGGGGGACTGTTTGAGACGCGCTTTATAGCGCCGAGATGCGAGAACAGGCCGACGAGAAAACCGCCGCGGTCGGAGGGGCGAGGGGGCGATAACGTCGGGCCACGACGGAGCTCGCTTTAATCCTCTTAGCCCGGCCGATAAGACGCGAGCTTTTGCGAAAAAGCGTCTCCGTCCTGGCATCGATATCACCGGCAGCCTTGAGTGCGACAACCCGCCTTGCGATCGCTAATGGATTTTAATCCGAACGTTTTAATCCGCGCGACTCGACCGTTTGCATAACATTACGGCCATTGCGACGCCGGGCGGCGAGGGGGGAGGGCGACTGGAAAAAAGTTATCGCCGCGGTTTTATAACCGGCGTTTTAATATTTGTGATTGTTGCTTGCGTGCGAAATGAACGACGTTGAAATTTGATACAACGATAAGGCCGAGCCGGGTGAGCTGCTATGAGGCGGAGTTGCGAAAACGATACTTTTTCGGCAACCGCGAGGCCGCGGTATCAGTTTTGTTTTATGGCCGAGCGTTCGAATCCCGCCGCGGGCTCCGGGCTGATTTTTAAGCGGTATTTTTTTCAATTAAGAGGAAGATCGGTTGATGAAGTTGTTAAAGTTTTTAATGAGACAAAGTGAATGTTGGTTTGTTGAGCTTGGATTTAGACGTGGGGAAAAAAGTATTGTATGGATATTTTTCGCGTGGGTTTCAAAAGTAAGCGATAGCATGGGCATTTATCATGTTCAACGGCATACTTTTATTGGATACAAATATAAAATAGAAGGATGTAATATTTTATACGAAAGCATGATGAATATTAGTTGATGTTTAAGATGAAATTCTTATTGAAAAAGTTATGTTTCAGTTCATTGCGAAAAGTATTGAAATGCATTTTTTTAGCAACAATATAAAATTTAAATTTTGAAAAGAATCTTACAAGAATCATACGTATTGTTTTAAACAAATTTTAACTGTTTATTTAATCATTTATAATTTCCTTTCCATATTCTACAAGTAAATTGTAAAATTACTTCAAGAATTGTAAAACAAACTTATCTGATGCAGTATTTATCATTTTCTCGAATGCACTTCAAGCATTCCGTTGAATATCATAAATTGTCAGCATTTTTTTCGTTTTTTTTTTTCAACGCTCGTATAAACGCCGGATTAACATTACGATCGTATTGAATCAACAAGACCACTCCACTTATTAAACATTTTCCGACCTCGTAATTGGTACACGTATTATAACGTTAACTCGAAAGCATTGCTTATTGCCGGTCCGGCGGATTATTTTCTCCAGCGCGAAAGTTTCAGTTTTGTAGCGCGTTCGAAGGGAATTTGTTACGCGTTGAAAATAAAATGTTAATGCGTCCAATGATAATGGCTTACCGCATGCTGCGATAGGATAATATCCTCATTGTCGCCAGGATAATGGACACTCACCTGTAACAAAGAATGACGTGGTGTGTTATTTTTGAGTTTGCGCGTATCGCAATATGCCGTGGAAAAAGAAACAAGAAAACTTGACGCGCGGATTTGCATGTCGCGCGCGCCAACATTTTAATATTCATTAGAAGGCCTCGATAACGCCACAGTTTAATCGATTATACAATAAATTGCGGCGAGCCTTGTTATTACGCGTTATTTATGTGCGTTTCGGTTGTCGACGCGCGACGCCAAATCAGCGATTCATTATTGTTCGTTTCTGTCGCACTTTTCGCGCGTCTATAAAAAGGCCACGCGAAAGAGGCGAGAAAAAAGGGCCATAAATCGGACTCAAGTGAGGCCGATGATAAAAGTACGGCCGTGGCCGAAAAAAGTCGAGTCGCAACGCGCGGTGTATTTACACGGATTTTTCGGAACAGGATAATCAGAGGGATCCGCGCCCATCACGCATTTTTGCTCTCGTAGCATCGCCGTTTTTCACGGCGAAACACAGATTCTCGCAGCGCTAAATAACAAGCAACGAAAATTACGCCGCAAATTCTTCGGACTCTTTAATGACCTTGTTCGTGGCGCTAATTGAATACGCGCACATGCGTTGTTGCTCGGTCTTTTTCCACGTCGCCCTAATCATTTCGATCGATCTTTTTTTTTTCTTTTCTTTTTTTGGCTCGTCAGAACTCCGGTTGTTGGGAGATATTAAAATTGATAGTCATTAGATTTGAATTGCGTCGTTAGAGGTCATTTAGTTAGTTTCAAGTGTAGTTTATAAGGAAGGTAGTTTTTTGCGGTCGTGTAGTTTATTGTACGTTTCGAGAAATGAATATGTTGCCAATGCAGTTATAATATAAAAGGTTGAATATTTATTATACAATATAAATATACTATAATATCTCGTATCGTTCAAAAGATTTCTTGTATATGTATATATATATTTGTAAGATGTCTAGTAGTGTGCACTTTTTACATTATTAATTTATCATACTTACAAGTTCATTATTTTATACTTAGATTAATTAGTTATAACATCGTTATACGGTGATAAACGAATGCATTAAGATAAAATTGATCAACAAAGTATATATACTCTGAAAAAATAGATGTTTTTATATTATTCCTTTTTTGTAGATATTTTTAAGGCAAGACTTTTGATAAGTAATTTAATCACTAGGATTATGAATTCACACACGTTCGTAAATTTTATAATCAAAAGAGAACTGAAATATTTCAAAATTAAGAAATTACTTTAAACAAAAAGTACTTTTTTCAAACAAAGTTTCCTCTACTCATTCATTCTATTTTCTATTTTCCTTTTTTCATTGATGTTTTTCTTTAACATCCTTCATTAAAATATCGACTCGAAACATTTATCACGCCGAGTCTCCGCGAAAGGCGTTCGCCGATTGAAGTTTTCTCCGTCAATATATGCATCTGGCAATAGATCACGCACGGAATGTCACCTCCCTCGCTTCGTTTGCAGCCAAGCGAGCTTTGCCGGAGGTTTTTCCCAGCGAACTCTCTTCGTTATTCGCCGCGCATGCGTGCACGTACGGGCGATTTTAAAGGTTCGCGCGTGATAGACACGTTGTTTGCGCGCATGCTCACGTGAACACTTAAATCAAGCGCGCCGCACGGCAGCAAGATGTCGCGGATACGTTGCAGCAATTCGGGGATAATGGGGTAATTTTCTCGCGAGACCCTTTTTGCAGCCTCACCTTTTACGGCTCGCGAATTCAGTGACCATTGTGGCATGACTTTCTCGCGAGAGCCAGTCAAGAGAAATCGATTAGGATATCGCAAAAATGCAAAAAAAGATTACTCGACAAAAGCGATGGAAAAAAAAGCCCTAGTTTAATTTGTGCGGTCGAAACCTTAGATATTTTTTAAACAGTAGAGAGTTTCGATTCCTTGAATC
>JABFOV010002659.1:0-19073 GCA_022817685.1 Aradophagus sp. ZL-2020 | reverse complement strand
GAGGGCGCGATGGGTGCTGGAGGGGGGGAGCGCGGGGTGGGGGAGGAGGGGGGGGGGGGGGGGCTGGGTGTCGGTGGGGCGTGTTGGTGTGGGGTGGTGGTTTGAGTTTTTGGGTGGGTGTTTGGGGTGTTGCGGAGATAGGTGGGTGTGTGTTGCTGGGGGTGGGGGGCAGGGAGAGATGAGTAAAGGAGACAGAGTGAGGGGGAGGGGGGGGTGGCAGGGGGGGGGGGGGGGGGCTTTTGAGATGCTCCAGTTGGTACATTTAAGCTCGCAGAGGCCGTGTTTTTACTTTTGAGAGAAAAAGAAGTTGCTATCAAAAGAAATTAGCGTTTGAATCGAATAAGTTCAGAGCTGCGTGTGAATTAGACGGCCCGTTGTGGAGTTTGGTTGATGGAACTAGACATTTTTCGTGCACGGAGGGTAATTAAAATCAACTTTTTTTCTATTGAGTTAAGGAAATAGTTTTAGAGAAGTAAAAATTAGGATCTTCAAATTTATAAAGTAAGCTGGACATTTTCAGTCAAAGTTATTATGAAAAAAAGAGTAGAATAATAGAGATCTGTTCTCCACATTATATCATAACTCAAGTTATAGATTTTCCTTCGCTGGAACATAAAAGAAGATTTTATTGTTTGAGTCATTTTATTCGATGCTGATTGTTTAACTATATCATATTTTAAAATTATATGTTATTTGAATCAAACACCAGAATTAATTTCACCGAAAATTTAATATTTTACTTTAAGAACATAGAAGCAAAGAAAAAACATTTAGTACAATTTACATTAATAATTCCTCTTCTCAATTTTAAAAATGTGAAACAACATCCCTTAAGAAAAATCAACATTCATCCAGGATTCGTGTGCCCATTTCAATCATTTCAATCAGATAACTAATTTCAAACTTTTCTCCAACACATATTTATCTACTAGTTCAAAAAATAAAAAATTCTCATAATGTTCACTTCATACTCAACATACTTGTGTTCTCCAATTATCAACTTAGATTCACCTGCGCCCATCCTCAGAACTGTTAGTGGCAAAGACGAAGGCTTTCATGGCATATAGTTGAAAACTATGAACATCGTTACAGATCATCATCAAAGGAACACCATTTTCTAAGCTCGCCAATTATTCCAAACATTCTGCCACGAATGAAAGACACTACCAGCGCGTGTTCCCAGGTATTTGTGGGTTTCAATGAAAAAAAAAGAAAAGAAAAAAGCGGTTACAATGCAAACGCCGTCCTCTGGTCGTCGCGCAATCCAATTAACATGAATTCCAATCGCTTACAAGCGCCCATTCCTCGGACTGAGCAAACGAGAAATTGAATGATGGTGTTCGTTTTGGTGGCTGCGAAATGGAGTCTAAGTCGCTTGATCGGACCCACCAAAAGTACCCGACGAAAAAGCAAGACTGGTTGGAAAGTCGTTGTGACCCAGATCTCTTTTTCATGAATGAGCTGACACGAACGAAGCAACGGAAGCTAGAGAGGAGGGGGGAGGGCAGGGAAAAAGCCGAACGAACGATGACAGTACGCTCGCGTATAAGCGCACGCACCGCGATTACGCTCGTATTCTACACGGACATTACCCCGTTACTTCATCGGCCAACTATGCCGCGGCAGATGATATTTTGTTTTGCTTCGTCTTGTTCTGCTTAACGTTTCATTGCAACGAAACGAACAGTATTTTTTGTTTGTTTGTTTGTTTTTTGCTAAATCATCAGAGAATTTTTTAATAAACGTCGCTCCACTCCTGCGCGCGGAGGAAATTGTTAATAACGATTTATTTAAACGCTTGGAATTCTGCCGGCTTTCAAGCGGCTTCTAATGTGTCTTTGTAAAGTAAAAATAACAATCTGGTTTTGTTTTTGTTCGCTTGAAAAATTTCAGTAAATTGTGCGCCTTTCTAGTTTATTGCTTCTTTTTATTCGCTTTTTGTTCGTTTGTTTGTTCAAATTTATGCTTGATGTGACAGTTTTGAAATTTTGATAATGGAATGTACAATTGAAGGATGTTAATTCATTAAATCAGTTTTCATCGACCGCGGTGACTCTTTGCGAACATTCATAATTTCTGGACCATCCACTCATTTGCTTTTATAGCCATTCGTGTGCTGTAATGTCATTTCCTTTTGCATGTACAAGTCGTAAATAACTGTTGCATTCACTTTTATCTCGTAATTTTTGTTTGAAAAATTAGAACAAAGAATGCGCACACGAATTGCTGAGTAGAAGATACAAAGAGATACTGAAATAACACCGAAATAAACGTTTCTTGCCGTTCTGCTGAATTGCAATCGTCGATAACATTTAATTGTGACTTTCTGAAGATGATACACTTTTAGATTAACAAAAAATATAGTATCAAAGCGGAATTTAATATTAGTTTCAAGATGAAATATTATAGGGATTGTTTGTTTTTTTTTTCGTACTTTATTTATTTTTATGAAATTAACTTCTTGAGAACGATTTGGCATCAACTTTATCTAGTCCGGGAGAGTAGTTACTCGCAAATTTACATTTGAAATAAGTTTATTAAAATATCTGAATATAATTTAATAATTTAAATATATAAACTGTTTTTTAGTATTAAACTTTTCTTGTGGGTGAAAAAACGTTAATGTGAGAGCATTTTTCTAAAAATTTCGAATTAATAAATGGAAAAATGATAAAAATGTGCAAGAGGAGCCGATCCTTAAAGCAATTCCCTGTAAATCGATAATGAAACTGAACGACAATACAAATAATGTTTATCTTTCCTGTCGTATATTTATATTCACTTTAATATGTTGATTGTGCTTTCCAATTGCATATTCCATTAATTTATCTGACATTTAAAAATTTAATAATTAATATTATTGTTCTGTTAATTGTGTATTTAAATAAGAATTTTTTCTCCAGTACTGTGCAGAAACAATATGACATCAGCTATTTATCAAATATAGCATTCCATATGAATCCCAACAAATTCTCAACTATTGTTTCTTTGCAGTCTACTTTTACTTGTATAAACCGATTGCTCCAAAAACTTTGTAACATGATCCACCTTCAACAGTTATTTTAAAATGTCTTTCACAATTTCTTTATATCTACAATATTGTACACTTTATTTCAACGTTAATACGTTTGTTTCAACCAATAATATTAATCATGATAACATGTTATTTAATTGAACAAATCTATTAATTAACTCAATTAATGGTCCTTTAGTATAGGATTAGAAATTATCCAATTATTTTGTTTACCCTTGATATTTATTAATTGTTCTATAGCATGTAAAGAATGAAGGTACTCTATTCACAAATTAACACATAATGCTAAAGGATTTATTTAACCTTTCAATATCTTATTTGCAAACAGTTTGCATCGACATTATAAGCATTCGAGTTGTTATCGTTTTATTTAAACAAATTTATTTTATATTATTTTTTTACCACCAATTTAATAAATGGATGGTTTTTTAATTATTTTCAATAGAAAAATAACATCTTTTCCTGTTTACTATTAGGAAAAGTAGTAACTTGTTTACTCATAAGTATATTTCCATTAGCAAAGGAATAATATCTTTTACTTTAATATCAGTTGGAATATTAAAAGTGATATTAGAAAGTAAAGTTTAATTTTCTTAAAGTCGAAAGTTCATTTTCTCAGTTCTTGAAATTGAAATCTAATTGATACCATCTTATCAGATTCAATATTTTTATTCCAATACACAAATTAATTTAACAAATATTCCAGTCATAATCCATGCAATCAAATATTTAGATTTCAGACGTACTATTCGGTCAAAATGTATTCACATTAATATTAATATAATCCCCTCTAATCTTGCCAAGTATCTCTGCGTAGAATGAGAGATAAAAACGAATCTTCAATCATCAAAATTCAACATTCAACCTATTATCTTTCACCTCTACTTTCTCATTCCTCCTTCAACTTCCCACACTTTTCTGCATCAAATCAATACAACCGTTTATCATCTCGAGCTAGCTTGCACGTAAAGCAACCACATAAACCTTGATCCGAAATCCCTTACTCTCAACAACATCACCCTCTATATTCGTCTCCTCGAACTCTCTCTGTTTCAAGTGTCGTCGAACGAACGAATCAGCGGTCTCGCGAGACCTGACCACCGGCTCAGCGGCACTTGTTCGACGTCGACTGCTCAAACCAGGCAAATCAAGTCGTCGGGTCCAAACAGTCGAGTGGCCTCTTATTCTACGATTGCTCAGGGCTCGGGTCAAAGGAGCCAAAATGACCGCCCACTCCGTCACCTTTCTCCGTTTCCACGCGTCAAATCAACAAGACCGCGGCCGCGCTTCTGCATTGTTTACACAACAATCCCTGTTTCCGACAAAATGACCGTTCTTGTGGCAAGCTCGCCACCCCGACTCTTATCAGTCACCCCCCACTCCAGGTGTCTCTTATCTGGCAGGTAAAGAAATCAAAGCTCGTACTTGAATTCACGTTCTTACGTCGAGCGCGCTCGTGTGTGCGTGTATATGTATATTTGCCCCGCACATTGCAATAGGTGTACATTTCCAGACACACAGAGGCGGGCATTCATCCCTGAATCGGAGCACCAAGCCCACTTCCTCCATCTCTGCGTGGATCGGGCCAACTTCCGATCGAGCGCGCGGACTTCCGAGTGGGCTCGCGCGTACGCGCGGGCGCGCGGGGGGAAGGCCGTTCCCTCGCGGGACGGAGAAAGCGACAGTGAGGGCCGAACGAGCCGAAACCGCGAGAGAAAAGAAGAAGCGGGGCGTGGGGGCCGAGGGGGGAGGGCAGGGAGGGTCCGGGCGGAGAGGAGAGAGAGGCAGGGGAGGCGGAGGTGCTTCTGCTCGAGCTGATTACGTTGGTCGCAGCGGTCGGCGGCCGACGCGGCTCTCTTCGGCCGAGCAACAGCAACGCATGCCTGGTCTCTGCTGGCGCACGCACCGCCGCGCAATCCCGGCGCTGATCCCAGCATCGACACCGCGGCCGAACCGAATCGCGTCCGCACGATCCGATCGATCCGGGCGGCGACGTCCCCCTCTCACTGCCGAGGCGCCGTTCCTCCTGCTACCGAGTGCCGCTGGGGCTCTGCTACTCCGCCACGAAGGTGTCACCAGTCCGAGGGCGTGCTCGCCGCCGGCGTCCGCAGCGACGCACCGCTGGGGCACACACGCGCGCGCGCGCGCGAGATCTCGCGGCGTCCCGAGCCGCGGGTTCCGGCTCACTCGCAGCCGCAGGACGCGTCGTCCACTGCACCGCGGCCCGCTCGCTCCAATCCGTTGCCTGCTCGCGTCACACTCGCCAACGCCTACGCGCTCGCTCGTTGTACGCGGCACACATAGCGCCGTAGGTACGCAACTACGCCCGTCAAAGGGACACGCTCGCGCTCGCCTCTGGTGACGCGACGAGCCAGGGCTGCCAGTCGCCGCGCCCGGTCCCCACCTACGCGCCTCTCACGCTCCGCCACTCGAGCGAGCAGCCGCGCGGGAAATTCGACTTCAGTACGGCCTCCAACGTTCTTTCCTCATTTGCATTGTTTCCAATTTCATTGGTTCGAACATTGAGAGAGAAAATGATTTGGAGTAATAGGAATTTCAATCTCGTCTGAATTGAGAAAATATGATTAAATTACTTTAGTTGAACTCAATAGGAAACGACTTAAACAGAGATTTTCTTATTTAGATTTCGGTGGACAGTTTGTACACTTTCTGCAGCTATATTGAACTTACCTGTATTGTATGTTATCATTTTTCTTCAAACACTTTGATTTAAAACATCATTAATGGACAAAACGGGACTAAGAATTACTTATCTTATTTTAGGAATAAAATTGATAATTTATATAATAATAATTATGAGATATTTATCAAAATTAATCCATTGACAATAGTTCATTTTTCAATAAAACATTATATATTATACATATAATGATTTTTTCCATGAAATTTGATTATATTTATAAATTGTTAACTGTTACTTATCAAATTACAACTTTTATATCTTTAACAATATTTTTTATTGGTTGAAAAAGTTACTTTGTAACCAGAACTTGACACTATATCAGTGCTTACTCTTAGTTCAAAGTGACTGGAGACTGGTTTGTAGATGCTTCAGCCTTGTTCTTTCCATTGCATCGTTGTGACGGATACAGAGTCAGATACTTTAAGAAATTGGTTCTAGTGACATCGATAGAGTATGAATTTGTTTATATTAAACATACATATTGAATACAGAAATATAGTATTAATCACTTTGCTTAAATACAAACAGTATAAAGGTACATTAATTATATTTAATTATTTACATTATAAAAGTATCATCTTATATCAAATTACAAAGTAGTGGTAAAAAAATTATTAAATGGCCATAATATTATTGCCATGAATAAAAATTCTTTTTAGGTCATTTTTGATACTGGAAAGTCAAAAAGTTGAATCTACGCAGATCAGAAAAAGACAAGAATCCTGCAAAATAGTTTGGGAACTCGGCAATAGTGTGCTGTAAATTATTTGGTTTATGGCCAATGCGTTGAAGTGCTTTCACTTAAGACGACGTTGACTCGTATTTAATGGAAAATTGTTTGTTAAGATTGTACACGAGAGGCAAAATGAGAAATACGTAATAGCGAAACAAAAGCAACAAACTTATGGACTATATCCTCGCAAATGGTGGTAATTTTAAATTTATATTCAAATTTTATTGAGCGAAAATAAAGTATATTTCAGAAACGGTGTAAATGCACATGCATGTGAATTTCGAAGAAATATTCAATGTGGTTTCAACCGTGTTTTATTATTTATGTCAAAAAAATCATATGGAAACAGAATTAGCCAATATTATAAAATATTTATCTTTTCGTTTTTTATATTTTCTCATAATTTAAAAAATTTTTCCATTGTTTAAGAAAATAAATCATTTGCATTAAAAATTTAGATATAGAATATATTTTAATTTATAATTTGTTTTAAAATTAAAATGATTAACTAATATAAACCACAAAAAAATAATGTAATATTAAAAATGAGACATATCTTCGCAGTAGTTAATTCACAAACTTCGAATAAACATCAATAATTCGCATTCATCATTATTCCTGGCGCACTTAATACACTCATTACATCATGCCACCTTGAAACAAGCATCACCGTCAATGAAAAAAAAATCCTGAGAGTAACATTTCTTTCTCACGCAGAAATCTACTTTTTTCTCTTCTTTCCCTTATGAGATTGTCCTTCGCTCGACATTTTTTCCCCCCTTTTTCACCATACTTAATCATACAAACCAGTTTTTCCATTTCAATCTCATATATACGCGTTACATATACATACCAGTATAAAACATACACTTATTCATACCTACTCCTGCATATATCTAAATGCTTCATTATAACAAAATTTTAAAACCAACAAAAAGTATACAATGTACAAAATACAACAATTACATAAAAAAAATCAGACGTAAACTTAAAAAATATACACATAAATAAAAAAAAAGTTACTTCAAAACCATCGCTAATAATTTTCTATACAAATTTCAGCTACATTTACCAAACTAGGACAAGAACCGTCTTCAAGAAGTTCCAAAAACGACAGCTACATTTTATTATTGCAACGATGGACTAAAAAGCAAGAAGAATAAAGCGTAAAACCAACAAAAGAAGAAAGAAATGCTAAGGGAAGGCCGAAGCGCGACTGGGAAAACGGGAGCATTTTTCAGTCGCTCGCTCTCGCTCTTGCCAGTCCGGCCCTCTCTGTCGCTTCCTGCGGACATTCCACGATTTCCCCCATTCATAGGGAACATCGGCAACGCCGCGCACGAAGAAAGCCACCGCCGCCGAGCGAGCAACCTGTCGAAGCTGCAAAAATGCCCGACTCGCGGATGACTTTCTCGTGAGCTAAATTCCTGGAATACGCGGCCCGTTCGCCGTACTCCTCCGGCACCGCGCGTGAATGTGCGTGTGTGCGCGTGCGCGCGCGCACTCCAGTCCGTCGGTGCATGCGTGTGCGCGCGCTCGCGAGCCCGCGGCAGCCGTTGAACCCGTCATCGGGCGTCCATTCCAGGCGCCGCGGTCGACAGAATGACGCCGAGAGCGACGCCCCGGACCTAACTTCGCCGAGGCCTGCCCCTCCCCCGCCTCTGTCACCGACCAGGTTCGTTACCATTGCTCGCGTCCCTCCTCCCCGCGCCGCTCCGTTTTCATTTTTTCCTACCGCTTTCCTGTCCCCCGTTTGTTTGTTTATTGCTTCGAGTGAGTGCTTTTTAAATCACTGGAACATTACTAAAAAATATCCGCACGTAGTTTCATCGGCTTGTCAAACTCGCGCGTCAGTGCCTCTTAATTGCATTTTCGTAATTGGTTTATAAGTGTGTCAATATTGCTGTAATCCGTTTACGCGACTTGGTGATTACCACGAGTGACTGCGACCGAGCTCGTTTTTCGTTTTCTTAGATGTAGGTAAAGTTGATTGTATGTTAGAAGACAAGTGCGGTTGAGAGTCGCTCGAGTGCCTAGTTTTCGGCTGATTTCAAGGCCTGTCGGCGCTCTCGGGCGTCACGGCCGAACATAACCTAATCATCAGAAGGTGTCGGTGAACTTGGTCTCGGTTTAAGATGTGTCGGTGAAGTTTTTGAAGGTTTTATCTAGCAAGTTTGACAGTGTTTGTGGTTCTTGACAGAAATAATACTTTATTCGTTTTTATTTATTCATTATTTGTTTATTCACTGATTAATTTGTTTATTAATTTGTTCAATTTTGTACTGTTTTTTTTAGTTGTATTTGAGTGTAGTTTTATTCAAATATGTGCTGCATTTTGTTACTTGTAGTTGTTGACGTGTTAATGTATATGTTTGTATGCATCACTTCAAAATGAATCACTGCAAGGTGTCATAAATATGAGTCGACTTGTTTTGTGACAACTTAATTATGAGATTGTTTGTTCCTTATTGTTGACTAGATTTTTTTACATGCGATAAAGTGAATCTAATTAAACGAAAATTGGCAATCAATATATTCATTAAATGGTATTATTGATGTAAATATTAAATGTACTAATTATCAATCAATAATTGATGAATCCAATTGATACAATTAATAGTCATTCAGTATGAACTCTACGAGGTTTGCCATTTAATACTACTTAATGCGGCCGTATCTTTTATCCATCATCGTACAATCAGTATCAATCACATGTAACAATAATTTATAATAGATTGTGCGAATTTTGTTATACAAGTTATATAATGTTATTGGTATGAAATTGGCATGTTAATTTAACTACTTGAAAGTGAACGTTTATCAATAACAAAGTTTAAGTAAAAATAAAACGAACAATTAGCTTTTCAATTCAATAATTAATTTCATAATTTTATATAAAAATAAAAAAAAGTTAATATATTATTGAAAGTTAATATTCATTCAATTGTTTTACAATAACCACACCTTGTAATTAATTGCTATAATTGAATAAAAAACAATGTTTTCTTACAAAATAATAAAAATAAAATAATACATTAAGATTTAGGTGAAGTAATGTTTGCTTAGATACAAACTAGTTTAAAAACTCTTTAAAGTTCAACACTCATACGATTTACACCAATTTTGACCTCTTGTCTTCATTCATTTATCTAATCTCTATTTTTATCATTCACCTTTTCCTATTATTTCTCTATTAACAAACGCTGTTGTACCAAGACAAATTCTAAAGTTGACTTTTCTTTTACAGATTATCCTTAGTTGGCAAAGATGTTTGCCAAAAAGAAAAAGAAACCGCAAATATCAACGCCCACGAATTTTGAGCATCGCGTACACACCGGTTTTGACAAGCGCGAAGGCAAATTCGTAGGTTTGCCTTTACAATGGGCGTCAATAGTTGGTAACAATCAAATATTGAAGTCAACCAACCGTCCTCTGCCCCTAGTCGACCCGAGCGAGATCACACCTACGGAAATACTTGATTTGAAGACAATCGTTCGCGGTCACAATGACCCACGCATCGGCCGAACGTTTGTCGGTGATAAGAACACAGAAAACGGTTTACCAAAAATCAGCACCGTCGCAAGATCCAACTCATTGAGGTCGTCCAGTCCGCCGAGACTTAGAAGAGATTATAGGTTTGCATTTTTGCACTTGTTTATGCATTTTTAAATTTGTCTTAGAAACAAGCCTTATCTCGGAAAACAGTTACCAAGTCTGAGAGTTTAAGAATGGCTTGAAAATAATTTTCACATTTGTGTTTTAACAACTGTATTTTTGTTAGTTTTGTTGCAAATCATTGGAATCATACGATATATATTCGTGAGTTGAAGGTCTTTAAAACAGTGTATAGTTATTGCATCATTATTGCTGTATAACAAATTGTTTCAAAACTGAATTAATTTTAGAAATGCCTACTTACCGCCGTCAGTGCCTGAAGGTCAAGAAATGACCAGCCCAGGTCAACCTCAGCAGTACAATTATGGGAAGCCACATGGCTATTCGGACAAATTACGACAAAATTCACCAAACATGGCGCCTGGGATGAATTCGAATATACACAGCTTAATACCAAATTTGCAAAATCTCAACCCAAATATGCAGTCGTCACCTAACGTGGCGCACGCCGGCACAAATGCGCCAAACTTGTCACTAAATTTCCAAAATTTAAGTCCCATACCAAATACACAAAGTCCGTCCAACATGAACATTCCTCAAACGTCTGACATCGACTTCCAACGAATTAACTCATGCGCCTCGGTTGCGTCCAGTCATTACAATGGCAATGCACAAGTAAGAATATAAAAAAAAAATTGAATTTTACAAAATATAGCAATTTTTCAAAAATTAAGTGATTATCTTTAAAATTTGTCATTTAATAAATAAATAAATAAATAAATTATCGATATTTTTACATTATTAATTGATATCTATATATTTTTCAAAAATTTACATTAATTAATATCAATTTTATTAATCTTTTATTCAGATGGCAAAAACAGATGTGCAAAGAGATCGTCCAATGGGTCCAAACCAGATGTTGCAATCGAAAATCTCGCCAGTGGGTTCGATTGCCTCGCAACGGCCTTTGAGCCAATTAAGCTCGCACAATGCTATTAAGCATTCGCAAAATTATGGCATGCCCGACAACGCGCAGTCTCAACATACTCATTTCCAAAAACCAATTGAGAGTTCGCAGTCGATGCATAACTTATCTAAGTCGGGAACAAGTGCCGCGGTACCAGGTGGTAGTGTTGTTCCTGATCAAAATCAAAACATGAAGAGCGCCACCTCTTCTGGTAACTTGGCTCTTGTTCCCACAGGCACGGCTACAGCCAATAGTGGAAGCAAGCAAAATGCTGAACAAAGACTCACGCATGAACAGTTCCGAGCAGCTTTGCAGATGGTGGTACGTATTTGAATAATTTGAAAGGGTTTTAAACTTCGTTTTTTTAATTATTAATGATATCTTCTGTCTGCACACACACTTTTGTTATGCGTTAAAAAATCAGTAATATTTCATTCGTCAAAAAATTATAAAATGTAACCTTTTTTTATTTAAAATTAAAAAATTCATACTATTAAATTATTACATTTTATGATTCAGGTGAGTCGTGGCGATCCCTGTGAGAATCTTGAAAATTTCCTGAAAATTGGAGAGGGTAGTACTGGCACTGTTTGTATAGCTACTGATAAGACGACCAACCGCCAGGTAGCAGTGAAAAAGATGGATCTGCGTAAACAACAGCGCCGCGAGTTACTGTTCAATGAAGTTGTAATCATGCGCGATTATCACCATCCAAACATCGTGGAAATGTACGACAGTTTTCTCGTAGATGATGAGCTGTGGGTGGTGATGGAATATCTTGAAGGTGGAGCCCTCACAGATATCGTGACTCACTCAAGAATGGATGAGAGTCAGATTGCGACAGTTTGTTCGCAGTGCTTAAAACCACTAGCTTATTTACACTCCCAGGGCGTCATTCATCGTGATATTAAATCCGATTCGATTTTGCTCACGGCTGATGGTCGCGTCAAACTCTCCGATTTTGGCTTTTGCGCTCAGGTATCGCAAGAATTGCCGAAAAGGAAATCATTAGTAGGCACTCCATACTGGATGAGCCCAGAAGTTATTTCCAGGTAAATGTTTTTCTGGAATCACAGCTAAGTTCAAGGACTTATTACCAACATTAAAGATGTCTGAAAATATAGTTAAATAGAAAATTATTATTTAATTAAATGAATAGAACACTATCTTAAATTGTACGCTTTTTAAATAAGAAAATAACTATTTCATTATTACTGGATGTAGATTATTAATGATTTTAATTTTACGAAAGCGAAATTTTTTTACAATATAGTATATTGCACAAAGAAAAGCTTATTACCACTTCATTATTTATTCATTATTTTATTGTTATTAGATATTTGTAAAATTAATAACTCGATTAAAAAAATAGAATTCAATTAAATCGATAACATTTTTTATGCTAAATTTATTTTACTTTATCATTTTTAGATTGCCTTACGGACCAGAAGTAGATATTTGGTCTTTGGGTATAATGATAATTGAAATGGTTGATGGAGAACCTCCGTTTTTCAACGAGCCTCCCTTACAAGCTATGCGGCGCATCAGAGATATGCCACCACCAAAACTGAAAAATTCTCATAAAGTAAGAAGAATATATTAATAATATAACTGTTATCACTGTTTAATTGACAACACACAATTAATTTTTGCACTTTATTGACTTTATTATGATTTTATTGACTTTATTGACTTTATTATGAAACAATAAGAATAACTTGTAATTTAGTAATACTTATGTAAGATTTCCTATTATTGGTTATATTATTGTCATTTTATGTAATTGAAACGAATTGCAGGTGAGTCCGAGATTACAAGGTTTCCTGGAACGAATGTTGGTTCGCGATCCAGCGTTGAGAGCTACAGCAACAGAACTTTTGCAACACCCATTCCTTCGGCAAGCCCAAAACCCTAGCATTCTGATTCCACTCATGCGCGGCGCTCGGCATACAAATTGCTGACGCAGTAAGGTACCGAATTTGTCCTTAGATTTACTTCAACAAACTATTTATATTTATTAACATAATATTTTAACGCCAATTAATCCCTGTTATCAATGGTAATTTAATTATCGAATACAACAATTTTACTTCATGAGCCTACAGTATTTATATCTAGGTCTCGAACGACAGTTGTTTTATAACTTGTACCATATTTGACAAATTATTTCATTTTATCATATTTTTATAACGATTGATAATCGTTATTTTATAGGATAATAATTAGTTCGATTAACGAAAAGAGAAGAAAACAACAAATAAAAAGAAAAAAAAAAGTTAGACAGAATGAAAAAAGAATAAAAAAGCAACATAATACATTCCATTGTGCCCGGTATAGATATTTTAAGAGTAGACGAATTCGTTTAGTATTTTACCACTGTAACGTTCCAAGTGCCTTGAGATAAAGTATTAATAATCGTATTACTTGTTTACCTATGTGGGTAAAGTGTTTTCAAAGACCGTCGAACTTTCATGACTACAATTATAGATACGCATTGAAATTCGATTGAATTCCACATTTTTTCCTCTGCTTTCTTTTTTATAAAAGACGAAGGAATGTGAAATTTGAACAATATTTCATACGTTATATTTTATAAAACTAAGTATTATAAGTCCATAAATTAAAAAATCAGGGCCCAGGGAGAGAAGTCTATATATACACGTGTGTCTTATCCGATATAAGAAAAACAAATTATAGTCGCATAACACATTTTTGGCGATCGTACTTATTTTCAAATGTTGTGTATTTGAATAGAACAGTTTCCTGAAATTCAATATATATATATATACGCAAAAAATATTTAACGTTATACTATAATACTGATATAGTGTTCAGTTTGTTTTATATATATATATTATATATACACATGTATATTATACATATTTTTCCCACTTCGCAAGGATAGCATCGTTTATCTTCAACGATTTAATCTGTCTTCGTTTTACATCATTTTTCACATCTTTACCTTCGTCGATTTTTTGTAAGTGGTCGTCGTACGATTGTTCGTCAGTCACATACCACCTTCATTTGCTCAACAATTCAAAGGATTAGTAGTTTAGTTTAATTGTTTTCATCATCGAATAAACAGCATTTCAATGATTTCTTTTGTATTAATTGATACAAAAACATTTACAGCTGTAACATATGATTGTTTAATTTTGAGTAATACTAAAGTTTGTACAAAACCTCCTTTGTGACGAAACATTTGAAAAATATATAATATATTATATTTTTTAGGCAAAGTGTTGCATTAAAAGATATTTGTATGGTATTTGCTCTTGAATTATTTCTAATCATAATGGATAATAGTTTTTAAATTTTTTATTAATTAATCGCAAAGTAGTCCACATTAGTTGTATAAAGATATAAAAAGCGCCTGCTCTCATTATTATGTTTTTCTTTTTCTAGTTATCGATTCATCGCATTATTTTATATAACCCAATTATTTTGTCTTCGAAGTTTTCCAATGGTAACGCTCCAATAGCAATTGATCAGATAAAAACACCGATTGCAGTTTTTCATTGAAAAATTCCTTCCGCATGAGCTTTTTAAATTTCAATGAACTTTTGCCAATTAAGAGTCCGTTTTCTATGTTAACGAATTAAAGTAGTGTTTTACAATTTAAAATTCAAATTGGCAAATATGTTTTTTCATTTGCATTGTTGAAACCGTTTACTGTATTTGGTGATGTTTCTATAAAAGAAATTGAAAGAAATTAGAAGAATAAGGAAAAGAAAGACAAAGCATGCACGCATAAGTAGATTATTCACGTTTTTAGTTAATCTTTTTAAATGAAACCGTGGCTCGGTCGCATTCAATTAAAATATAAAGGCTCGTTCGATGACGTTGCAGCCTTTTATTGGTCAGCATCGTCGTTCGGCCAAGGCATTTGATATTACATAAACATGTTTTTAGCTGTTACCACTCTTCATTTTTTCATATAAATTGCGCAGCAGCGTGAACAAATGTTGATTTAAGTTCATGAGCGATATTAGTGTAATATAAATAATTAATAACGATTAATATATAATTTTAATATTGTACCAATCTACTTCGATGTTCTTTTTTCATTTCAACATTGTAGATGTGGCTATTTATTTTATATTTCATTATATTTATATTAATTATATTTTTATGTATAATTTATATATTTATAATAAACAACCGAGGATAATCAAATAAATTTTATAAGTGTTTTTAAGCGAAAAGTAATGAATATTATTATTATAAATTACAATTTTTTGTTTTGTTTTTCCTGCAAGTATATAATGAAGCATTTTTCTTTGCAATTAATCATGCGCGAAACATCAATCATTTCTTCTTCACAGAATGTGACATAAATTGTTATCAAAATGTATCTCCATGAATAATAATATTCTTTTGATATCAATTAATATTGACTTATTTGATCAAAAATTAATTAAATGAGATGTAGAGTAAAACGTCTCAGATAAATTTCCAAACTTTTATCAAATAATTATAACATAATATCAAATTTAATATCAATCAAATTTTATTTATTGGTTCAATTTTAAATATTTTTAATCTAATGATATATTTTTCAAATGCTTTTTAAATAATAAACTTCTAAAGTTCAAGTGATCGTCAACATTTTGAAATTAAACCATTTAACATATAAACTAATTGTCAAACAAAAACTTTAAATTTATAAAATTTACGTTGCAATTTTAGGTGTGAATTTCGCAAATGAAAAATGACTGGTTAATGTATTTACGCAAATGACTTTTCGCTAAACGCTTACTGATTGATTTATGTGATTATGCTGACGTTTGAAAATACGTTGCATCCAATAAGGACAGCACTACATGTATAAAAAAATTTTAAAGGAAATAATAAAAAAGGTATATTTACGTGAACAAAATTCGATTATTCAAATGGAAAAAAAGTCTAGTTTGCAGAAATTTTCCACATTGTTGCATCATATGATCATAAGCGAGAATCCGGTTGAAACGCATCGCCTTTCCGAAATGCCCACGATGACACCAGAGTTTGCATGATTTTTAAATTCCTTTCTTTTGTGTCACAAAAAAAACAATAACAATAAAAATCACTGAGGAGGACGAGAGAAGGGAAGAGGAGGGGTGAAGCGCGTTTCTACCATGCTATTGGTCAAGTCAGAAACGAGCCTCCGTGACGCGTCAGAGGAGTCAGACGACCTTCGCATCCTTCAACAGCCAGGGACGAACTTTATTTTTTTCCCATTTGAGTATTTATACTATTTCATATATTTTTTAAAAAAGCACAAAAAAGTTCACTTTATAATAAATGGACTTTCTCATATTAAGCAAATTAATTTTGTTTAAAAAAAAAAATAATAATAATAAAATGCATTTATTATAAAAACAGTCCTCTTATAATGAAAGGACTTATTTAAAAGAGTGTGTATGTATAATAGGAATATTTTGTATATATAATTATTATTGTAATTATTTGTTTTACTGTTATGGCTATAATTATAATTAATATTATGATTTTATTTTTCATTTATTTTTCAGGAGAACAAACCTTGAATGTGTAGATCTTTACTTACTTCTACATTAGCCCTTCATTGTAATTGCATCTTTGAATTAGCCAATCTGAGAATTATCTGAAGCCTATAAATACCATCCTAAAATAAAAGTAAGTCTTAAACTATAAATATAAGTAGTACTTGGGACTTGAACCACCTATTATATATCACAAGTGTTTTAAATTTTTCCATGGTTCCATCTTAAATGGTATGAAAAACAATTTGTGTTTTATTATACACTTTGACTAAAAACATTCTAAAATTACAGGCGTTGGAAATTTACTATAAAAATGTAACGCATAATCGATACCCTTATCTTTGATTAGAAAAAGGTAACGCGTTACGTTACTCCAAATGTTACAGCTTTTCTCAAATTTTGTTAGTTTAAAACATGTTAAATGATTTTCGAATATTCAACTTCAAAATATGTTTTAACAGGTTTAACAATGATCCCTTTGAAGATGAAAAAATAGAAGAAAATAAAAATAACAAATTGATTTGTGAAATTGACAGAATGCTGCGGCCCTGATGCTACGCGCAGCTGGTCGTGTCATTGGTAGTTCGCGTTCCGCGCGACTTCTTCCTCGGAACACTCCTCTCGCAAATTTCGTCATCCTAAACAACGCGTCTTCGATCTCCTCGAGCGTAAGTCGCCTTCGATTAACCTTCTTTTGCTCGCTTGTGCCGGATTTATTACTTATCGGCGCCATTTGCCAATTAAAAGATCAATTCTTACGCAATGATCATCCAATCGACGTGTCTAACTTGTTTTTTGCGCGACAATTAATCATTTAGCTTGACATAACTCCACATGGCACTAGCAATGATAGTTCGATGAATTGGATGAGACAGTTTTTGCTCGATTGGCTCACACATTGTATGATCAGGTTCAATTTCTAGCTCGAATGAAATACCCTTTCTTCTACTTATGTTTTACTGCTATAATTTATTGCAATTTCAATTTATATATTTGAATTTATTAAAACATATTAATTTATGATATTATGACTGTACTTTGCAAATAAAAGCATGGGAGTAAAATAAAGTTTGCTCCTGACCATATTTTGGTTGATTCAACCAAATATTTAACTGGTCAAATGTCAATTCTATAATTTGATTAATTCCACGTAAATTTGGTTGATTTATACAAATCTTCTTCTCAGTAGATATCCTGTTTGATAGTTCCTGTTTGATATTCCTGTTTGATATCCTGTTTAATATCTTTAATAGTTATAATTCTATTCTTTTTTCAAATTGCTGTATAAAAATTAAGTTTTATATGATACAAGTCCGAACAATTCTTTAATGTGTAAGAAATTTATTTGATTTACACGATAATACAAAGGTTTACAATCTTTTACAATCTAATGTTAAAACTTAATAAACGTTTATGTTCATACTCTTATCGCATTGAAAGCGAACAGAAGATTGCTAACGATTTTCAACTATATGATTATTATCGTTACTCATGTGCAATTTCAATTTTTAAATCTTTAATATCCTATAGGATATTAAAGATAGTAACTGAAAAATATAAAATTGAATTGAACGAGATTTGTATACAAATCTTTATAAAGGATTAAAAATATCGGAGTGTAATCTTAAATCACAACAACAAAAAATATCGCCAGAAGGATTATTAAACTTTTACTGACATCGGTGATAACGTTATAATGTAATTAAATTTACGCAAATTGCAATCACGGCAATCAAAACACTAATTGCACTCCAACTGTTAACAAAATTAAATCAATATCACCCAATCGTGATGAATATTTTATCAAAGATCAATTGAAAAGCATGATTCATTGTGATTCAATAATATTTATCTGATGCAAAAGTTGTCCATTTTTCGTGAAAAGTTTCCAGCATAAATATTTTTTGTTTTCCAATTCCACAAACAAGAATGTATGCAAATTCGCGGTTTAAAACTGTGTAAATAATGTAAAGTGCCATGTGCGAGGGATAACAATAATTGATGAATTTCGCCTTTTGAATTGCAAACTGAAAGATTTTACTAATCAATTTTTATTTCAGGTCACTGCAAATCCAAGCATCATATTTAATGGAAAACAATCGTTCTTTTTCAACACGTTTAAATATCTGTCTTAAGAATTCGATAATGCATTTACACTTTGTAGATTACTCGAGATTTGTTATGTACGTCGTAATGGTCATTTTTACAGCGGGACCTTGTATTGCGATTAGATAACACTTGAAAAAATTGATGTGTAATTGCAACGTTTATTTCAGAAAGTTCAGTGAACTTCCATTGATGTCAAATAATGCAGGTTTTAAGTTTAAAATGAATGAAATTAATTCTAAAAATTGTTCTAAAAAGTATCAAAAAAAAAAAAAAAAAAAAAAAAAAAAAAAAAAAAAACACACAAAAAAAAAAAAAAAAAAAAAAAAAAAAAAAAAAAAAAAAAAAAAAGAAAAAACACAAAAAAAAAAAAAAAATAAATACAAAAAAAAAAAAATAAAAAA
>JABFOV010002658.1:0-19073 GCA_022817685.1 Aradophagus sp. ZL-2020 | reverse complement strand
ATTTAAGCTTTGAAACAAAAGTACATTTTCGTCTACCGCCCTTAAATATTGTTTCATTTAGTACATGGTAATTAAATTTGTACAAAATTATAAATGATTGCAAATTAATTTACATACTTCAATGTTTTGCTAATAACGACATTTATTCGGTTACTCAATGGTTTAAATTTCGGTGGAATTGATTCCCAAGTTTTTCGGCCCATAATGACAACATTCTTTTTACTGTTGTCTACAGTTTTTGTGGTCATTTTGGTAAAATACGCCATTTCGGATCTGAAAAAGAATTTAAAAATGCGTAAAAAATAAAAAAAAAATATAAACAAGTACAGTAATATATAATAATAATATATTTTAAATATTTTGAATTAAATATTGCGTTCACTGTCACACTATAATATGACATTGACATTCTTTACTTGAGTCGCCATGGTAAATTCCCTTTGAAGCCGATGCCCATGTTTTCGCAAACGGCCACAATTAATTCAAGTTTGATTTGCATCTCTCCTGTGATAACTATTATATATTTTCAAGCAAGTTGTAAACCAGTGTCTTTGGAATTCCCTCCAAAATTAACCGTCTGATAGCGTTTTCGCTCGGTTTCTTTTATGCTGTGGAGTTACTTTGAGAATTCTGAAACCCATTACAATTTAGTAAAAATATAAATTCTATTACGATTTCATGTTAAAATCATAATGAAATTTATTTTTTCCAATATTTCAGAGTAGTTCCAGAGGCAAAATATACCAGTCCCAAAACGGTACGATTAGAATGTCAAAACACGTGCACTGTGCTGATCTTAAACTTCGTTCCTAAATTGTAATGGAAGGACTTTTATCTTTATCAGCATCCTTTTTCATTCTTCTACTTAAATGCTTCTCCTTTTACTCATAAGTGATGACAAATAAAAATCAAAGTAGTTGGTTTGCGAAATGAAACTTAGGATAATTACTTTTAATGCATGACTGAACGTTAGATTATTTTGCATTGCAAATATACGTTAATAAAATGCAAACGGAAAATCAAATTTAGAAGATGATTTACATAAAGAATAATTTTATTCAAATCAGCATTAGAGAAACTGATGTTTGTCGACAAAGTTTTACAAAAAGTTCTTTTTCAAATGTATTAGAGAATTTTTGAAATGGTAAAAAAAAATTAAAAATTTTATTTAAAATCAACTAAAAATAAGTTAAAAATATCATTAAACATTACTTTTCGAAGAATTTTTTTTTATATGTAAAATGTCTAATGTTTGAGTTAAGATAAATTTGAAATATTAAAAGTTCTATATTTGCACGAGCTAAATGATTAATAATTAATGAATGAAGCTGAATTAATGATGAATTAATTTTTAATTGCGAATCGTTGTAAATGATCAATTATCATTACTTTAACAAGATACCATTGTATTATTACTTTCAAGTGCAATTTATTCAAATAAAATATCATTAGTTTCAAAAATTAAAGATGATACAAAATTTTGAAATAAAATCTGTGAAATTTAGGGAATCACACTAAGGGAAGAAATATTTGACAAGACTTTCATTATACAAATAAATGTAATTTATATTTTTTTCCCTTATTATCTTACACAACTGTACTGTATTTACGAAAAATACTCCTTCATTAAACCAAATTTTTCGAAATGATATTCATAAAGACAATTCAAAACTTGCACAAAATTTTTTTTACTTGCTTGTCTACGTACTTTCATTTAAGTATATACATTCTTCAAAATTCTTGAAATAGGACGATTAATCTTATAAGTGTAAATCAGTTTGCGGTTATTAATTAATTAGTCAGATTATTAGATTAGTTAGATAATTAGATTAATTAAACTAAAAGTTAAAAACGATGCAATATTAACAATTTTGGCTTACATGAAAGAATATCGACTATATTAAAAGTTCGTCGCTGATAAAAATATTTGTTACAAACGAAGAAATCATCTATAAAAAGACCAGACAAAATTAAAAAAAGGATAAAAAAAAACTAGCAAATGTAAGATGTAAATGAGTACAAAGTGCAAAACTTTATGAAAAGCAAAACAATACAATCCAAAAGTCAAAGTTATAAAAATTTCAATTACTAAAGTTCCAGCGATATATGACAAAAATAAATATCAAAAGAGTTTACAATATTAAACATTCTAACTAGATGTACCGGCCAAAATTCTCTTGATTTTTTTTCTTTTTACGTAGCCATAAAAATTTCCGGTACAACAAATACTTTTTGTATTAACGTATATATTCAAAAGTATTTGCAAAAAAAAGTTGCAAACAAAAATGTTTTTATAATAAAATTTAACAACATGCCAGCAGCCGCGCTGCAATTTTTAGCAATGGAGACACAAAAAGCGTATCATTATCGTGTGAAGTAAGTGTTATTTGATTCTGAATTTTCTTAAATACTTAATGTTAGTTGCAGTACATTTTGCATACAAAGTGCACCTATGGTGTTTATCCTTTTGTTAAATGGCAAAACAAAATAACGGCAAACGAAGTTCTCCTCCATTTTAGTCACTAAATTTCCACCTCTCTTCACGGAGGTTCGTTAAAAAGGAAGTGTGCAATTTTGTAGCAATAATTATCAACCAACATTAACAATAATTAATATTATTAACCGTAATTAGGCTTCAGAGTCGTCATCACAATTGTAAATATCAGAATTTCTCGGCAATAGTAAAGAAACATGTCCATATCTGAAAAATACATGTTAGTTAATTTCAATTAATAAGTAAACGATTTTCACTATTAGTTGTGTAAGTATTATGTGTGACATATATGGAAAGCTAATGATTTTTGATAACATGAACATTTTACCAATGTTGCACAATGTAATAATTTCTCAATCTATTGCTGATAATATAACTTTGCATTTTTCTAGAATAAACCATTGAAACAATACATTATGTACGTAGTGAGTTAAAAACTGAAATTAAACAATATAACCAAATGAAACTGATAAGATGAGGAATCCTGTTTTAATACTCAAAGTACAATTGATATTTTTCGTCACAAGTACAAGAAAACGGCATTTTTTTTTTAAATTCTTATTGAGAAGCTATATCAATTAAAAATTTCTTTTACACTTACACATGTAAGTTTAGAATTGTCACTTTTATATAATATATTTAACTGGCGACTGGTTAATGTAATTATACGAATAGAGAGAAAAAAAACTTACTTGTTAGATTTATATTTTTCTTGTATCGCCTGCTGCGGCATGCTTGCAGCTTCTCTGAATGTTTTATTAAGATCAGTTACACATTCTTTTAATTCATTTAGACTGTAACCAGAAGACAGTTCAAGTTCATGAGGCCAAACTTCCTCCAGCATGGTGTGCTGCGCCAAAACTATCGCTGAAGCGGCCAAAGTACTGGGTAAATACTTTGAATAAGGATCAGCCTCAAGCATGGACAACTCACATAAATACTAGAAATATTTAAATTATAAACATTGTCAATTGTTGAAAAATAATTAGAGTTTAGAATACAGTAACGGTTCAATTCTGCTGATCCTTACCATGGCCAAATATTTGATTTTGTCAGACAAATTGTTATGAGTGCAATAGTGCGTCAAAAAGGTCATTGGCGTCGGGGTTCCCAAATCGAAAGACAGGACACGTAAAATCAAATTCTCCATTCGTAACACTTGCTTTTTAGTATATGTGTCATCAGTTATGTAAACAAATTCACTTACGTCTGGTGGGTAAATTTCCTCATATTTTCTGTAAAAAAATCGTTGATTAATATTATAACATTAAATTTATAATTTAAAATTTACACTGTGGTTCGAAATCAGCCCACAATGGCTTTAAAATAACACTACACTTTATAGCAGACAAGATTTGCATTTTTGTAACAACGGACATGAATAAATGAATAAAATAATAAATATTTGAATAAAGAAACCTGTAAGAACTTACGCAGCAATAAACATGGCTGCTGTTCCAACAAGTTGTAACTTTGCTCTTACGACACTCATATAAGACAAAAATCTGTCAATGTAAGAAACTGCTAAGTATAATGTTTCATTGTGCAATCTGTACTCTTCAGCAACTTCAACCAACCAATCGACCAAAATGGCTCTCATCGAATAAGTTATATCTGGTTGTTTCTTCATGTAACCAGGCTTGGGTCTATGTTGAGTCTGAAATAAAAATGCAATTAATATTCTTTACAAGTTCAAGCAACTGAAAGTTTAAAACTGAAATATGAAAACAACGAAGTAAATTTGTTTTTGAGAATGTTACACAAAAGTGTTATAAGCTGAATGAATGTTTATGAAATATTGTTACAATTTTAACATCATGAAAGTATTGAATTTTTCAAGCATGTTGAAAAAATCAGTAACTTTTTGAGAAAAAAAAAAAAAAAAATTTGAAAATGAACTTGAAGTTCTTACCTCAGCGACGCGAAGATAATTGTAAATGTCAGCTCTGTAAATATCAACGTCATATAAATCAGATCTTGCCTTTGTAGATTCTCGTCTAACTCTGATATCAGTGAGTGAAGAACGGTCAAACGTGAATGATTTGTTGAGGAACTCTTCAGACTGTGTAATATCAACTTTTGTTTTGTCTTTGGCAGACTCAATAACCACTTGTTGGGTAATCTTTTGCGTTATATCTTGTAAAACAACATGAGGTTGATCATTGCATATGCTTGTCAATTTATTTTCATTGTCACAAATCAATTTATTATTAGCAATGTCATTTTCTTTTAGTGACTCGCGCAGAGCCACCGACGTTTCCTTTTTTAACTTATCCTCATAAACCTTGAACGATGGTTCAGTAAACTTGTCTTCAAAGATTGAAACCGTTTCCAAGTGATTTGAAGAAATAGTCTTCCCTTTTGCTGGCTTATCATCTTTTACAATTTCCTGGAAATTGAAAACAAAAATTGTATTTTAAAACAATTGTAAAGTGCATAGGTAAACGAGATATTTAAAAAAGGATTCAAAATTAATTTTATTTACCATTAGATTGGAGACACCCTATTTGTCTATAATAGACACGATCCATAATAGTCTAAATAAATAAATAAACTAAATAGCCTAAGTTTAAAGTTGTGCAAAAAAATCAATTTTGGGTCATGTAGATTATGGATAAATAGGGTGTCTCTTAGATTGATAAGTTGGTATTCGCTTTAAAAATATTGAATGAATGAATAATTACTTAATGAATATAGTCAAAATATTTGAAAACAACATTAAATATTTAAAATATTTAATATTAATATATTATACATTTAATTTTGAAATTAATTTAACAATTTCAATTTGAATATATTGTTTAAAATATTATTTTGTTTAATAAACTTATAATATAAAGTGATACTAAACTATTTTGAATGAAAACATTTTATTTGAAAACTGAAAATAGCAATGCCTATTCATCAATGTCCAGGCAGAAACGAACAGTCATAAAAAGAAACACAGTAAAACAAATGCATAACGGAAATCCTTAGATGGATTAAGTACCTACTTCTGCCCCTCTCTGTTTATATTTTATCTCCTATAAAGAAATAAGGATATCTTCGTTACATTCTTAGAATTTTTCTTCCAATATTATTGTTTTCAATTCAACTAACAACAAACGTAAAACTTCCATTGATTTATCCTTGCATCAATGTTTATATAACGTTGAATCAATGGTAATTCAGGTGTTGGTTTTAATATGATTATCAATCCTAAACAACATACAAATTTCTTTCAAATTCAAACTTGTTTTATTTTCAAAATCAAATTCCTTCTTCCTATTCAGCCAGTCTTTAATTCCTTCTCCATTACCGATCGAGGCTTTAACCGACCTTTCAAACCGAAACACGTTAGCTCGAAAAGCAACACTAACACGTTTTTCCCGCCGAAAAGTCGGTCAACCAGCGTTGTTGATAGTCCAAAACGAAAGTAAATAACATCCAAATTCGGCTTAATAGTCATACTATACTTGAAATCCACGTAATTGCGTAAACAATTCTAAACGCGACTCCACCGTTCCCTACACCAACCGTCAAACTTATTCAAATCAAACACATCGCACATAATTAAACCTCAGTCGACCAATTCAATATCAATTAAAATAAATATCATGTAAACTAAGTTCCTCAAATTGAGAAGTAGCCACGACTTTTAACCCCCCCGAAAATGCAAAAAGCTTAAAGATTTAAGCATAATTCAAGGTCATCAAATAAACACTTCGAAAACACGTTAGAATTTAATGAATGGTAAATAATAAACTTAGAGGTTGAAATTCGTGGTTACTGGGGAAGGAACAAAGGAGAAAACTTACGTTGTGGTTAGCACGGCGGTTGGCCTGTAACACGCCGAGGACGGTTCGTTTTTGGGCCGCGTTGCCAGCTGGCTTTTCCTTGCGCCCGACCACGTTATTGACACGGTTTTCCTGGTCCTCAAAGATACGAAAAGTGGCCATTCTCGGTGTCCGCAAGCGTGACGTATTTACGTAATTAGAAAAAAATGGTAATCCGTTTTGTTAACCACGAGCGATATCCTCGCCAGCGAAGTTAAGTTCAAGATGAATTTGCTTAATTTATTTATTTATTTTGTAATATTGAGTTTACGTTACGTTTACGGACGTTACGATAGAGCCACCATTTCGTCTTGCGAGCTAACACATGGCCGGGATCAAGCCGAGGATTTAAACCTACGTGCAATGCGACCGGCACCACTTCTCCTCGATCAACAACCGAAGTACCGCTTGCGTTTGAAACAGATGCTGCTGAAACAGTTGGCCTTTGAAATCGGCCAATGCCCGGCTCTGCTAACTAATCGATAAAGACGCGGCCAATGGCAAGCGGTTTCTTTGAACAATGGCGATCGGCAAGGCTGGTACGCATGACGAGATTTCTTTGACAGAATAACGAGTCGACGATGACAGCGACCTCATTGAATAGAATTTATGTTTATTGAAATTTGAAATTATGAAATTTCAAATGACTCGTGAAGCTTTTGTTAAAAACTAGTGTCAATTTTATAATGGAATTAATTTTGTTTTTAAAACATAAGTTACACTATTTTATTAGAACTATTTTTATTGAAATTATTATTTTAATAGAACGTTATTGTTCATTTTTTAAATATCAATTTTTGCGTTTTGATTTGGGTTGTTATTATTTATTAAAACTATTTTTATAATTATTTAAAATTAATCCTGGTATAATTCTACAATATGCGTTAGAAATATTCAAGTTGGAGATAATATTATTTTGATGGTTTTTGTTTTCTAAATAAATTACCACTAAGTAACAGTAAAATAATGATGAAAATGAAACGCTTGTAATTACATTTGACTGCTTTTATTGTACAAAAATCATGTACATTGAAATCGAAATTGTTATTAAAATGTATATCTTAACATTTACCTCTTTTAAAAATATCCGCACATGTTTCCTATTCATTATATAATTAAACTAATTATGGTTTATTCTTTATAAAGTAGACAGATTTACATTGGTTTGTTTCGTTTTTAAATAAAGCTATTATTTAGTATAACATACATAAGATATTTTGACTTCTTTTATATCTTTCTCATCATTAAAATGTTTTCTCCGCGCAATCTATTTAATTTCTCTTTCTTAATTATTTGCATAAGCGTTTCCCTAAGAGAACAAGCTAGTAGATTCAATATTGGTTTAATGTTGAATCAGTATCAATAGTTACTGAATTCAAATTTAATTTAATTGTTCTGATTCACCATTAAACCGACAACATTGATTCAACCCAAGAAATAATTTTTGCAATATTTAAAGTGTGCCACAAATAAAAATGTTTTTTGTAGAATTATTTATATAAATTTTCATACGCTACAACGACGATTTAATTTAAGAAAATTAAAAACGTAGTTCTTAATTATGAGCAAAATTTTATTTCCTATTACTATTTGAATTTTTACATGAAATTTTGCAATATTAAAATTATTCCATGATAATTAATTTCAGAAAATTGAAAATAATACAAAATGTATTATTTAAATTGAAAATAAATAGAATATACAAGTACCGATGAATTTGACTTCAGTTAAATTTGATGCTGACTTTACAATGTAATTGTATTTGACATAACTTTTTGCAATTTTTCCACTTAACCATAGTTTCTCAAATCACTTAATTACACTTAATATATTTATATATATTATTTATAAACTTTACTTGTTAGTTTCATTTCAATTTTTTTTTAATTTTACTTCTTTTTTTTATAATTTATCTCATTTGTGATAAGTACTATTTTAAATCTTGAACCACACAATCACTCAAATCATACATTTGTATTATCAACTGCACACTTTCAAGAAAAATTCTTTTCACCACTTTCGAATCGCCTTCGAATTTATTATAAGATTACAATACAATTTGATGTCAATTGACATTTTTTGCATTCAATTCAAACAACTAAGTACTTATCAAAATTTCCTTGATTTTTGTTATGGGCTTCAAATAATCAACAAAATAAACAAAAAAATAAAGAAAAAATGTAAAAATTTGATCTAAGTTTGTGTATATCAATCCAAATTCGTTATCACTAAAGATCTATAAAATAAAATGTTTATAAACAAACAAAAGACAAAACGATTTCCCAAAACTGACTTGTATGACAGATTTCTTAAATAAACAAGCAACGATCCATAATTTTGTACAAAAATCATTGCGAATTTCCAACAATTTTGCATGACATTTTAACAAAAAAACCAGAAAAGTGAAAGAAATATATATAATCTGGTCAACAGAAACATAGGCCGAAAGGAAAAAAATAAAAAAAAAAACAGAAAAAAAAAAGAAAAGTAGTCAACCATACCACCCACATTAAGTTATCAACGTATCAGAAGAAAACTATTAGAATTTAAATCAAAAAGCAAAATAAGTGTTTTTCCACTCATTCAATTTATAAAAATAAAGCTATCCGTAGGCATGTATTGCACGAGAGAATCAACGATGCTCATGTCATTGCATCACTATATCACCTGCGGATGCAACAAGTCAAGCGCCAGTCGATGAGCACTTGCCACCATTTTAAAAGTTTATAAAAAAAAAGGAAAAAATCCGACCAAAAATATTTAAAAAAAAGGACAAGATTATAAACGAATAATACAAAAAAAGTAACACAGGCAGGATAGTAAAGAAGATAAGACAACACCCTCGTTGCTTAGCTCGTGGGGCTCCTGGCGAGCTGAATTTTCGCAATAAATAAACGGCCTTCCTCGTGGAACGTAGATGACTAACAACAAGAACGTACATACACGAATATATTACATTACACAGCAAGATTATTTACAAATGGCAGCGAGGGTGTCGTCATGAAGAAGGCAGAAGAGGGAGGGGGATTAAGGGACGAATGCTTATCTTATCGTATGCTGGTGAACAGATTGAGTACGGATTTATTCTCCTTTTGGCTACGAGCTTTACTAAAAACGTTCCAAAAGCGGAGAGTTTCGTCGCCGGCGCCGGTGACGATGGCCTCGCCATCTGGCGACATGGCCAAATAAAGGACTCTGTACGAATGTCCCGTCAGCTTGGCCACCTGGGCCAAACTCGGGTACTTCCAAACGAGAATTTGATTCTGCGAATATCCGTGGGTGCTGACCAGCTCGGAGCTGTGCTTGCTCCAGGCTAGGTTGCACACCTGACTGGCGGTGTCGATGCACTGCATCGGCTGATTGGTCAGCGTGTTCCAGAAGCGAATGCAACGGTCGGCGGTGCCGCCGCCGCTGGCCAACAGGCCGTGGTGATGGGGCGACCAGGCGATCGCCTTCACCGCGGCCAGATGCTCGGTGTACGTCTGCACGGGACTGGTCGAGTGCAGGTTCCAGATGAACAGTCGGTTGTCGTTGCCGCCGGACGCAAGGTACTGATTGTCCGGCGACCATTTCAGGCCGCAAACTTCCTGCCGGTGCGAGCCCAGGCGCCGATCAGCCACGAGCGAGGGGGTGCGCACGTCGCGCTGAAGTATGAACCGGTCGCGGCTGCCGGAGGAAAGTACCTCGCCGTTCCACGCGAGGGCGCCCACGCGCGCGCTGTGGCCCTGCAGCTTGCTCACCTGCTTGTTCACTGCCACGTCCCATACCTAAAAATCAATTTTTAGTTAGTTAAGTGTTCTCGAGGACTGCTTGATGGATGGATTTTATAGGGGGCGCATGATTTACAGCTGCTCGTCAGCTTGCATGATGTATGTTTAATTTTTTTTTGTTCGTTATATTTCAATGCATTCAATAGGAATAAATTATTCATTTCTAATTTGTATAATAGGTTTATGTGCGGTTCATGTGAATAGATTGAAATTATAAGTTTGGATATATTGCGTATACTGTGCTAAGTAGTTTACTTTGTATAAGTATGTGATAAGTGTAGAAAAATTTAATTTTATTGAGTACTTTTACTCACTCTGCGAATTCATATTATATTATATTGTTGTTATACTTCATGTAAAGTATCAATTAGTAAAAGAAATTATATAATTTTTCGTTATCAGTAGAACTTGCACCTTATTTAAGCAAAAATACGTACACATATAGATAAAAAACAAATGCTAAGAAAAATGAACATTAATTTTGTATTTTATTGATTGATTTATTTAATTGTATAAATAAATGTGAACAATTATTTTGATCAGATGATTCGATAAATTGGATACTGGTTTCACCTTTGTTCAAATAATAAGTAACTTATAGCTTATGGAATAATTTATAAAATGCTTATAAATTTAATTGTTGATTTATTGTACTGAAACTGCATACGTATGACACGTGAAAGTGCGGTCTATATTCCGACAGTTTTGTCAAAAAAATATTTTCAACAGTAATTTCATGAAAATATTTTTTACTGATCAGATAATAATCAGATATACAAAAACAAGCTTCTTCACTTTTAAAAAAACCAAAACAAGATCTGCAATAGATAGCTTTACTGGTGACATACATTTTCGGATCAGAGCTTTTCATGTCCCAAAAGATTTACGGCCCAATAAAAGGTGAAATGTAATAGTTTGGTTAATAGTGCAAGCATTGTATCCTTTGAAACTCTTCGAATACAATTTCTTTAAAATCATTTCAAGTGTTTTTTATGATTTTTTTTGCATAACAAATGTATTAAATAAGTTATTAAATTCTCAGAGTAATATTAAAATAAATATATTGTAAATTGTAATGATAATTATCTTGAAGACGTTCAGTTATCTCAGAAATTAAAAAACAAAACGTGTATTCATTTAAACTTACTAAATTGTAACAAATAATCAAATCATAATAAAATATTTGAATCATTGTTGTACATCCAAAATAAAAATTAATTAAAAAAAAATAACAATCTTTATCAATTATGTAAAAGTATCAACATGATTTAAATTTTTGAAACACTGCAACATTTTTAATCTACATTGAAACAAAAAATTTTAGTGTATACATGTAATGGAACAAAAGGAAACACATTTTTTGTCTTTTCCAGGTCTTCTGTTGTTTTTTTTTTTTTTTTTTTTTTTTTTTTTTTTTGAGAGAAAAAGGTCAACCTTATACCTGCACTTTAAATGTATTATTTAAATTTGTCAAAAGTTTAAATTGTGTGTAATTATTGTTCGTGACGTTGACTAGCAATTAATTTCCCGGGCTCACCTGAATGTAACCCAAGTGTGTGCCCACAGCGACGAGATTGCCCCGTTCATTCCAAGCCACGGAGGTGACGCTGTTGCCGTCAGACGACAAGTCGCAAAGCCTCGTGACCTGGCTGTTACACGCCGACCATAAATAAACGCAACTGCCGAGACCAACGCTGAGCACATTTTGAGACGACCAGTCAACGAGATTAAGATAAAAATCGTCCTGCAACTCTGGCGCGTCGAGAACCTTGAACGGCACCCGGGAGATCTTCCTCGTAGCTTTGCGCGGCGATCGCAGCAGCTTTTGACTTTTAGCGCTCAGTGGCGAAAGCGAATAAGGCGAACTTTGGTCCAGAAGGGTGCGGTCTTTCGTCGGCGTCGTGTACTTGAAAAGGTTCTTAGTCGCCACTGGCGATAGGATTTTTCGCTCCTCGCACTGACCCTTTACATCCTCGATACTTGCTCCCAGAAGTTCGTTTTTGAGCAGACACGAATAAGCGATACCGTCGCGACTAGTTTCACCGTTCTCACGACTCTTCTTTGTAGATGTGCCATTCTTATGGTTCTCTGATATCATAGAAAATGTCGTTTGCCAGTTGTTGCCCAATCTGAAAACAAAAGATGTTTTACTTTCAATCAATATTGTAATAACTATTTCAATTAGAAAACTATAAAAAAATTTTTTTTTTTCAAGTTTTTAACGTTTATTAGTAAACGAAAATGAAACCTGATTTTTTTTAATATAAATGATGGTACTTTTTATTGAACGAATTAGTAAGAAAAAAACCTGAATATAATAATGTTTTTGGACACCAATTTTATATTTTCTTTCTGAGTATATCATTTTATTATAACTTTTTTTCACATATTATATATAAATGCTTCAGTGGTACATTCTTATAAAAAATATTTATAAACAAAATTTTTCTTAACAATTTGGTTATACTTATAATATTATTACATCAATTGTTTCATTCCATTTCAATTATTGCCTTCCTTTCATCTTTAATTTTACTATTACTTTTCATTTTATAAATATGTTTCAAATTTTCATACAAACTAGGTATCGATTATTTCATTTTAGATTTAGAGATATTTTAGAAACAAGATTGACTTATGGAGGAAAGTGCTCGAAAGATAGGAAGAGTCACCCCCTGAATGTTACCACATTCTTTTATACACGTGGTTCTGTGAGCTAATAACCTGGCAACGCTGTATTTAAAGGATCGAGTATAAGATCTAAATATAAACAAAATATGTTCATATATAATTTGCTGATTTGCATTTAAATCGTTGACTATTATTGACGTACAGCCAAATATAAATAATTTTAGTATGGATACAGATAACATAATCTCTTCCACGTAATAGATAATTATAAAAATCAGCTTTATTTTAAAAAATAAAAACTACCTCTTGAAAGATAATTTCATCATCATTAAAAGTGCGTCAAAGTGTATTTATTATTTTAAAAATAAACATTTCAGAGCAGTAATGAGAATCCAACTATCTTGTAATTTTAGTATCATAACAAAGCCTAAAAATGTATTGAGGAGCCACAAATTGTTTATTTCAATTAAAATACAATTAATGTAATTCAAACCTAAAAATAAGTTCATTCACCTTATCTTATCTCTTATAACATTTTATTTTTATAATGTCATTTGGTCAATCATTTTTTAACATTATCATACTATTTCTAAAATTATATAATTTAAATAATTCTTAAAAAAAGGAAAGCTATTCTTTCAAATAAATTGTGTCTTGTGATAATGATGATGAATAATATTTATATATCTGTTAATTTATTTTTTTAATTGCTAATGCATAATATTGTAAGTTTTATACAATGACTTATACGCAAGTTGACATAAAGCTCCTTTAAATATTAGAAAATTTAATATGATCCTTTCATGCACAATATACATGCTGTAAGAAAATGATTTTATGTTACAGTTATATCAAATTATCAGTTTTTTAATGATAAATACGATGTACATGAGGAAACTTTGCGTTTTCATTAAATTAGTAGACCCCCATGTATTCAACCCCTACCTTCTGAACATTGTGGACATCTAGAGTGTGCTATGAATAGATTGTGCACTCTTAATTAGAAATTTGTGTATATTCATAAAGGGATTATTTATATATAAAAATATCTAATGTAGTAAGATTCAACCAAATTCTATCTAATTTCAATTGACGAAATAATAATAAAATAAAAATAAATTAAATACAAAAATATAACTTGAAATAATTCAAATGAAATTCAAGATCATTTTAACTGATGTCTATACAAAATTTGATTATTTATTTTGTCAATTTTTAAGCACAAGTGAATTATTTCTGAATAATTTTGGAGCATAATTTTATTGATCCACGAGGATAGTTTTTCACAAGCGCTAATGTATATGGAATCCGATAAAAAATGTAATATAAATGAGCGCTTCAAAAAATAGACTAGCAATACAAAAATTACAACACACGTTCATAATTATCTGTCAATCGTAACTTGTTTGTATTTCTGAAGATATTCCACCATTTTATTTTTCTTATCAGACTCTTCATACCTGTGTCTCATACAACTTTTAATAAAACCTTATTTCTACCTTTCTCCAATTTTTATTCTTTTATTTGTATTCCTCATTTCAATAACAACCTTTTTACATAAACTATCCAAATGATTAGATAGAATAAAATTTAAAAACTTAACAACTATTTCCAACATTTTTGAATATCAATGTTATAAAACCATTTAAAATCCAAAATTTAAAAATCAACAAAGTGAATCAAAACAAACCAGTAACATTAATCAACTTCAAAAACTGACTAAACTGACTTAACAAATCAAATTAAGTTTACAAAGTCAAAATTAAAATTTTGAAACTCAAAATGAACCGTATCAACGAACAACGAAATCAACTTTCAAAACTCATCCAGCGATTCTTTAAAATTACTCCAGGTCAGAATAAAAATTGTGAAAATCTAACAATAAATAACAACATATGATTTAATTCAGGGAACACCCTGGATATCCTTTTTTCGTTTGAAAAACAAACAAGCAAGGGTCTTGTATGAAAGCAAAATGTCTAACCGTGTGGGTATGAATCTGTCGTAGCTGTTGTTGTTACTCTTGGCAGGAAAGTACAAAGGCGATCCAACGACCGATCGGTTCTCGTAGGACTCGTTGCTGGGCTTGAGCAGCCGTTTCTCGTACTCGCAATGATACATGGCGTAGGTCACTGTCGTTCACGGGCGTATCAATATCCTGGGACGCTCGTTTTCGGGCGTTCGATCAAAGCCAGACGGGCATTTACGTGTACAATGAGCTGCCGTAACGGCCGGCTCGACCTCCCTTTAAATCTCGATTTAAATGGCCGAACTCTCCTCGTTCAGTGTCTGACGTTCGAGTACGACGAAAGTCTAGCTGCGATACACCACACGCGTCGCCGCCATTCGACTGGATCTGTACGCGTACGCGCGCTGTCTTTGTGTCTGTGCGACTCGCCGATATAACGTAAGTTATTTAAACGCCGCGCGAGGGAGGCCACTCGCGATTAACGTCAATCCCGCGCAGATGGCGCTGCAGACTCGCGCGGAATTTTCGTCAGTTTTTTTAACGCGAGGATAATTGATTTTTCGTGTTTCCGGTCGAAATTTCGATCGCTCGGTGTAGTTTTTGGTTACCGAAAAATTGATTTTTGAGTGGCTTCGATTGTTGTGTTTTGTTGACGCTTGATTGGATTATTCGGAGTTTGAATTCGTAGTTCAACTTTTTTGGTTGATTTGTTTTGTTGGTAATTAAATTATTGAGTTTTGTTTACATTTGAATTTTTTTTGTTATTTTATTAACTGATTTATTTATTGTTATTGATTTATTAGTATGTTGTGATTTATTATTCAGTTGTTATGTTTGTTTTAAAATGGAGTTGTACACTTTGATTTGTTGTTTGGAAATTAAACCAATGATTTGTTTTTTTTTTGTTATGTTTTGTTTTAAGTAGCTATGAATTTGTTCGAATAAAATAATGATTTAAATTTGCTTTCATTTTTTTTTTTTTTTTGATAATTAATTGCCGAAGAAGTCAACAATTTAATTGTTTACTTTATTTTGTGTTACGCAACACCTTCAATTTGGTTTGTTTACTTACATGTTTACGAAGTCAAAGTCAACAACAGAGGTGCGAATGTATGGGATGCAAACGAGCTTGCAAAAGGATCACAATTGGCATTGTAAAAATTGGCCAATGTTTACATAAGTCCAGGTCAGAAGATATGATAGAGTAGAAAGATTTTTCAGGTACAATTCTTAGAAATTTGGCAAAGAGTTGTAGTAAACAAAAGAAAAATGTGGAGATGAAATCGCTGGTTCAAATAAAAGAAATGTTGTGAGAGAAAAATAGATTTATCGGTTGATTATGAAATTACAATTTTTTATTAAACATTTTTATACTGATTTTATACTGATGCATATTTTTGAACCATTTCTTTATTTTTTTTTTTTTATTGTTTCATTACAATATTTTGATTTAATTGAAATAAATAAGCTTCTACCTTTGATATTTGGAAGCAAATATTTTATAATACTAATCAAATTAAACATGAACAATTATTATTTTTCAACGAAGATATTGGTTCTTAAGAACTTTTAATATTTTTATTTTAAAATAAAAGTATTAAAAAATAGAGAAATGCAATTATAACAGGTTTTATTTTATATGTGAATCCTGACTATAATGATTTAGACATTTACTGGACATAATGGAATTTTAATGATGGTGGAAAATTCGATAGAATGACTAAGTCAATTAAAACACAGATGTTGAGGTTGGCTTCTCACGAGAGGAAAAAAAAATTGGTTTTTCAGTGCATGTATTTAGTTATTATTTTCAGCGAAAATTGCATCTTAAACTGTAAATAAGTTTTGTACATTTTTATGTTTCGTGCCAAAGATTACTTTCTTTACATAGTCAAAACAACAACATTTCCAAACAGTTTTAGGTGACTACTTATGACTCAGCGTTGTCAGTGTGACTAATGCTAAAATTTGCTTAGTATAAAAGGAAACCATAAAAAACAGGAAACAAGTGTAATTTTTAGTTGAAAAACATACGCTTAGAATTTATTAAGAAAAGTTCAGGTATTCAGTCTCTTTAGTTTTACTCGCAAAAGCGAAAACATCATAAATATGGCAAACAAATAAACCAATGATATTACTCAAAAATGAAGTGTCATATTTGAAGACATCTAAATATTCATTTTTGTTTTTCTTGATAAAAGTATCTTCAAATAAAAGACTTCTTTTCGCTATGATTTACTATTCTCAGATAGGAGATCAAAGTATATATTTTTAAATTAGTTGAATAATAAACAATTTTATAAATTGTGTTAAAACAGTTTTCTCTAAAGATTTTTTCAATATTAATTTTTTACAATGTTAATAAAATTTATTCTTTTAATTTTATTATTGTAAATAAATTATAGTAATCTGTTTGAAAATTTGTCGGAGCATAATAGAAAGTACATAAATTATGTGATAAATTATATTTAATTTATGTGAAAACTCTTCTTCTTTTTTTTCATTAATAATATTTAATAACCCGATTAAATTTGAAATTGCAGGTGTTCGTTGTCTAGAAACTTGTCAACTATATTTGGACTCCACTTTATTTTCATCTTCTTCAGAACCAATCTCTTCTCTATAATCATTGGAATATACTTGATGTTGAGTAGAAAAAACAATGAATCATAATTTAACAGCACAGTCTTGATTGATTTGCTCCATTTTGCAGTATTTATTTAATACACTTTTTCCCAAAACTTTAAAAAAACGCTGCACTTTTATCCGTTATTTTCCATTCAGTGCAGACAATTGTGAAAATGACCAAGTAAGTCTTATCGTTAAACATTCAAAGAAGCTTTGTATCAAAGAACCATTCATTTTTCCCTGCCTCTTTTATTCAGCATTGCAGGTTGCTTCTTATTCGCAATCCTCTTCAATCGTAATCTCCAAGTATCATCTTCAAACTCTGCACTATCAATGCCGGCCGAGGGGTAAAGTAAAGCTACTTTCCTGCAGCGAAAGTCAGAGAGGAGTTGACAGATTTACAGACATCTTCTTTGTCTGACACGTACTTTCTTCATCACCTAAAACAAGACGAAACGATTAAATTATTTGACGTATGCAACCAAGCTGGCCCCAAGGGAACGCATATACTTAATAAATATTATTTTAATATTAATGAATCTATAAATCAGTATTGAAATAATATGCGGAATTAATCAAATTTACACAGAATTAGTATGGCAATGTCCTATTAGAGGACACAAAAATAATGTTGACATTACATTTTAATTTAATGTTATTTTCAATTGGAAATAAATTAAGTACTAGATATAGGTTTATTTTTTAGTGTTGAATATTGAAATAATGTTCATGTTACACGTTAAATTGATATTGTTCAAACAAGGTATAAAATTTTATATATCATGCATAATATATCACAAATTATTGATGATATATAGACAACATTGAGTTGTAACACTTTTTTTACTACACTATTACTCCAATACTGAAAATTAGTAGTACCATATTAATTTGATATTGAAAAAACATTACATCAATGTTCAATTACAATGACATTTTCGTATCCCCTGATAGGACATTGCCCTATTAATTTTGTATGAATTTGATTAATTCTATTTATTACTTCAATATTAATTTAATAGATTCATCAATATTAAAATAATATTTATTAAGTATATGAGTTTCCTTAAGAGAAGAGGAGGGAGTATTACTAAGTAATGAATATTAACTTATTGATGTTAAAGGAATTAGATATTTTTTGTATAAATAGATGTTATTTTTAATTTAAAGCATTAATTTTATCAAATTTACCAATGATAACATCAGAAGTGTTTAATGAGTAGTTTTTTGAAATAAAGATTTAAATTAAATTCATACTTAAAACTGTACTCCACATAAGCATGAGGTTTCTGTTTAATATTTCTGAATAATGTTTTTCGACCGTCATATGCAAATGTTCTATAAAAATTTGACCAAATGCATAATCAAACTTCAATCGAATGTTGATCAAAGTCTCGTTGCGCGTTTACAGTGCATCCCCAATAACTCAGTATTTCATTACATACACACTCGTTTAATTAATGTTAAACTTATAATAGATAAACTTAAAATAATTAAAAATAAAAAAACAAATAAAATAATTAATGTAAAACAATGATAATGGGTAACATTCAGAAATGTATTTGTGGAAAGAAAAGGGCGATAATTATTATTTTATATGATCATTTTTTGGTACGCATAACGAGCCATGATAACATTTGAAACAAACTTGCAATAGGATTTGCAATAACTTAACTTTCCAAAATTAATATTCAACTCTGTAAAACATTTTTTATTTTTCAGGGATTTTCGGATAAATACAACTTGGTGCGTAGCACTATTCATCC
>JABFOV010002657.1:0-19088 GCA_022817685.1 Aradophagus sp. ZL-2020 | reverse complement strand
GCGTGGCGCTGCGGTCGGCGTGGCGCCGGCGTGGCGCCGGCGTGGCGCGGCGAGCAGCTCCCCGGGGACGCGTGAGCCTGTGTGCGCGTCTATCAAGCGACGTCGACGCTTTAAACGCGACGCCCTCGTAACGACGCCGCCAGGGACGCGCGAGCAACGTGTCCGTGCTACGTGAAAACCCAACTGTCGTTGCCGTCGAAGCGCGGACGTAACACTCCCCCGAACCCCGCAGCCCCAGGCGCCCCCCTTCGTTAACCTCTTACCCAGCCGGCTTGAATTTCCTGCGACAAGACGAAGGATGGTGTCGCTCAAATTAGAGCAATTATGCCAGCTTTTGCCGTGGCTGTTGCGACTCTTGTTCTTTGACCGTGGCGGAAGAAGCGCCACTCATGTTTCTTGCATGAGACGATGACGATTAGGCGGTAAGCGCCCGCGGGGATCGCAACCTTTTTTGCTGGGCAGACGCGCTCGCTCAGCAACAAAGCCATTTTGATAACAGCCTGGATATCATTAGACCGGGTCGCCACGCTCGACCGATACCATCGGGTGGTGTAATGATAACTTCATTAAGGGCGCCGGTCATCGATAGGGATTGAATTATGGCGTCGTGAAGTCGAGCCGGACCAACTTCCGGGGGAGGAGCTCGCGCGGCTGCCAGGGGTAGCCAAGGTGAATGCCTCGGCTTATCAAATTTCGACCGCTACCCGTCGATTCCCAGTTGATTTTAATCGGCGAAAATGACGCGGAGAACCGAGCGACGTCGCAAATGAGATTTCGACAGCCAGCGTGCAATTGCCTGAAGAACCTTGCTTGCTTAAAGAGCTATGTTTTCTTACTTTTTTACAAATAAAAACATTTTTATAAGAAGAAAAGAAGATGACAACAGTTCATTCGTAAAAAAATAGCAAAAAATATCACTTGTTTAGGAACAAAGGAATCGTTATTAATAAAACAACCCTAGTAGAAATTACAAAAATTGATAGGGCCCTGGTGCGGATGTAACGCATGGCATCAATATGGCCCTGATCAGAAAATTTTTTCTTATCAGCCCCCGGTATGGTCCCGATGAGGACAAATTTCCTGATCAGGGCCATATCGATGCCGTGCGTTACATCCGTATCGGAGCCCTAAATTTCCACGAAAATATCGCAGAATTTTGTTTAAAGATAATATTAATAATACAACACGATAACATCATTTGATCTAACAACGTTCTTACATCGAGATAATTTCATTGTTTTCACATGCAGCATCCTACTCCCAATGTGCTATTCCTTTAATGACATTTTTTCTCCCCTTGCTTTGTTCAAAGCATTCGTTTAACAAGTTCGTCAGCCATTGACATTCCACCTTGAGTGCAAAGCTGGCTGTCTCTGTCTTGAAGCCGTTTCATTGAAACTATTCGATCAGAACGAGCACTCGGCAACGAGACACTTCATATATCATAAATATCAGGGGATTCGGGCCGACGAGAGATAACATAATTAGTGCGGGCCAGGTTGAAGGGTTAAAGAGACGGCACGAGGGCGCAGCTGTGTCTTCTAGGCCATTTGCCGGGTATCGTCAGGGGCGACGCTTCTGCTATCAGGAGACCCTTTCTCGAGTTTTATGGCCGCGCCGTTGACTCTTCGTCTCCAGCGAGCCCGGCTCGCGCGCGCCCCGCTTTTCCACCCTTCAATTTACACGCTACAACTGTTCCAGTCCCTCGCCGCGGTTACGTCCGTAGTTGCGTGTCTCGCCATCCGAGACTACGGCACGCCTCCGCCACACACACACACACACACACACACACACACGCAACCCTAATCCCACATGAATTCGCGCGGTTTCACGAACACGCAGCCATGCCAACTAACACATACACGGAGCTACTCGCGCTCGTAAGAGCCGTGCACGCGCCCGTATAATGGCGCGGCTACATGCGATACACGCTCAGCCCTCTCCTAATTTCCTCATTTTCCAATTTCCTCGAATTAACCCCCGAACCGCGTCTCGAATTAGCATAATAAACACGATGCGCCCGATCCCATTTTGATCACTGGCCAGCGCACGGTGTCATGACAGCGGCGAGATAAAGGGTTCTCGTTACCGTCAGTTTTTCTCTGACTTAAAAAAAGTGCCATTATGGAGAGGTGTTGGATGGAGAGACCTCTGTGGGGTTAAAAGAACAGACGCGTCCGACGTTCGACAGTCATTTTTTTCTGGCCTCCTAAGTTTGAATCGCTTGAATTCTTGAATGCAGATTTTTGAAATGGGAAATTTGATTTTTTTTTCTCGTCTTTGAGGGTTCTTGATTTTCAAAAAAATTAACCTTATTTTATTCTTTATTTACTACTTCTATATGAAACAGTAATATTATCTGAAATATGCTGACAGGGAATTTGATCGCAGTTATTAATTCTTAAAATAAAACTTTTATTTTATGAATAACACATAAGTAAAGCTTATGAATATATTTTATTAATCTAAATATAAGTTACATCTAATCTTGAATTTAATTTAGACCAACAAAACATTTGCATCATTCGAATATTATTCGTTCTTAATGAACTCCGAATCCGAAAAGCGTGCAAGTTTTTTATCGTATTAATTTCTCATGAAATGCGATTTTTTGTTTTCAGTTTGAAACGATATAAAACAACAAAAGTAGCTGTGCACTTTAAAAAAATAACATACATTGAAGGGATAACAGCCGGCATTTATTTTACGCATTTGGAGCCATCATAAAGTAAACTTGCTGCCTGTGGAATTCATTTGGTTATATTAAATGGGAAATTTTACGAAGTGTTACCCCAATAAGAGGGAGTGAGAACGAACCCGAACTTGTCCACATTTATTTCAAAAAGGTCTGCTTTAAAATCGTACTTTGAGAATAAGCTTCAACGAATACAAAAATGAAGATTAGCAATCTCGGTTGTAGAAACAAAGTGCAAAAAATTGCACGTCAACAGAAAATGTTAACACTGTAAAATAAGCTCATTCATCAACCAATAAAAAGTTTTTTTTTTATTACTACTACTACAGAATACTTAAACAGCGTTAAAATTTTTCAAACAACAATACTTAAAATTCCACGATTTGCAAAAAATTGTCAGTATTTTTTATTAGCGAACATCAACTTGAAAAAATGTTTAGAATTCGAATTTTTCCCTACTTCTAAAATACAGGACGAAAAATATATTCATTGCGGTTTTTTTCAAGTGAAGTCGATTTAATGAAGATAATCATTTCATTTCTCATTTTTTCAGTGATCAACTTGACATTTTAGTGACCCAACAAATGCCAATTTATTTTTTTTATATTCGCAAATGAGACTTTACTTTCTCTTTCATTAATTAAAATTTGTCCCAATTCGAACTCGATGACAAAAAAAATTACGGAAAATTCCAACGGATAACTTGGAATCTGCGCAATTTCTCAGTATCATTAGTGTTTTACAATTAACGTTGTTACTTTTTGCTAATCTCACTGCAAGCAAACAAAGATTTTTCGCTCTAAGGTTTTTCTTAATATCACAGTGCGAAACGTTGTCCATAAAAGTGTTTATTATACTTTTTACTGTCGCATTTTTTATCTCGATCTACAATGTTACGTTTGAAAGTGGCACAAATTCGATGCAACGTGAAATGCGAAAAAGAGTCGAAGAAGAGGCAGATGAAAAAGACGAGGAGCAAGAAGAGAAGGAGGAGGAGGAGAAAAAAAGATTGCCGAGGCAAGGTGGGCGCGACGTAATAAGTACGTGCACAGTCGCATTAATAACAGCGTCTCGGCTCGTTCCAACTTATTCAATTAAACACGAACGTGCCCACAACCAGAAGCCATGGAATAGCCTCGTCGACGTGCCGCGTTTTCAATTACGTTCGACCCCTCGATCGTTAAAGAAATAAGTAACACGACATCTATCTCTGGCGTGATGCCTTCGCCGGGTAATTGGAGCATTCGATGCGAGCGAGGCGACTCCGGCTTCTCCACCAAATCAAACTCGTCAGCGTTTTTTGCGCGCCGCCTTTCGGAAGCGCCGCAATCCCGATAAATTCTTATGCAAATTTCGTGCATGAGCTTGCATGAAATTTGATGCATGAATAGTCATGATTAAGGCGCTGAATATCAAGGAGCTGTTCGATTCAAGTGCCGGGCGTTTAATTGGACCGCTAAACGTGGAGAAAAATTAATCAGTTGCAATTTTCAGCGCCCGCGTTATAATTTTGCGTTTACAATTGTTTGCAATGCGTCCGTCGACAATCGATGACATTTTTCGCTCGGGTTGGAGAAGGGGTGGGTGCTACTGTCGATTAATCGTGCGAATACAGGTAGAGGGAAATTCATCGATCAGTGAAACTTTATTTTGACAAGTTCTATCATGATCGCGAAAATTTTTACCTGAAAATTTGTACCTAAAAACTCACCAATAAGAATTGCTTGTTTGTCTATTTTTATCGTGCAGCATAGTAGCATACTGGAACGTTTTCCTCAGTATTCAAGACTATATTTTTGGTAAGAATGTAATAAAGTGCTATCAAAATAAATAAAAATATTTCTACAAACAACGTTTATTAAATTCAAACTTTTACTGCCAGCAAATAAAACGTCATTGGCCGTATTTTGAATTTCCGACCGTTTTACGGGAATTAATCGTTGCGGGGAACATGACCGAAACGTCATGCATAAGTAATTATACAAATCGAGGCTGCAGTGGAAAATTTGCATATTCTTCAGCGCCTTACTTGCTCTCGCTCAAATTATTTTAATAGCTTTATAACAGTATCAGGTGAAAATAGATATCCCTGCGCGTGTATATGAAGTCTATCTCCGGGTTAATTCCCTATCTCGGCGGTAATTATTTCTGCAACATCTTCGCTGCGCGGCAAATTTCAAGCGGAAAATCTCGAATCGCGCGATCCCCGCGACTAATTTCTGACCTGCCTCGACCCACTAGCGCAATAGCAATTTCAAAGGGCAAATGCTGTTTACATCGGAGCAACCACGTGCGACTTTAACGAGAAACTCTCCGCAACTTCTTTCCTTCCTTCCTGTCTCGCTTCCTGCCGAAGCTTTTCGCCGAACGATCAAAGCCGCGAACAATTTTTCGCACGAATGTTATTTGCTGGGGAACTTCGGCTACGAATCCCCCACTACCGGCAATTAAAGCAACAAATAGATAAAAAATTGACGAGGGCTAAACGCAATACTCGCTGTGTTTTCATTCAAGATTCATTAGTTCGCGAACGTTTACATTTTGAAATCCGAGTAAATTAATTTTTATCTACAAAAATTAGTGCTTTCAAATGACTTTTAAAAACAATTTGACGCCAACAGAATCATTTTGTAGCCGCGGTAATATTTTAATACCCTCGCGAAGTAATGAAAATGTTGCCAAGAACTTTTGAAGAATATACAATAAGAATTATTTCATACTTTAACTTATAACTTACCACTGCAAGTAATTCGACACTTCAGATTTAGTCCACCTAAGTTGTAGATTGCGTTTTCTACAACACCGATCGCGTTAATTTCGGAACATACAGTAATTTACACTGCATATTTTTGCATTACTATTTGTATGAAATAAATACTACATGTGTAATTCAATAAAATTTTTTCAATCCATAATTAATTTTCAAATTATAATAATATAGACAATAAGCTCAATTTATAACTTGCGAATCATTAATCGATTTTTCTTGACTCGTATAACTATCATCGTTGGCATCGTTAACTCACTGCACAGCAAAATTCAGTCACGAAGAACAAGACTATGTAAAAACAGTCGAGAATAGATGGGGGATAAGAAATTTTTGCCAGCGAAGCCTTCATCACCGCAGAGCTAGGCTGCGGGTTCATCGAGGCGTTATTAATAACCACCTCCTCTGCCGTGACCCCGGAGGCAATACCGACGACCTCAAGATCCTTCCTCGTTCCTCGTAAACTGCGTAACGAACGATTGCACTGCTCCTGGTTCCTGCCACAATAAAGCTGCTGGCCATCGCGGAAAGAAATAAATTAAAAGAAAAGCGCAAGCTCAATATAACGTGGCCTACGAACCATGGATTACAAACGTGAAAAGATTTCAATATAAAAGTCAGTGGAGCGATGATTAAAACACATTTTCAATTGCTGCTTGATCTCGCAAAGGTTCGACGGAACTATATCGACTCGAAGAATAAGAGAAAAATTGATAATAATTTTTCGGAATAAACAAATAAACGAGAAGTATGAAACAGAAAATGAAACAAGTGAGAAGAGGCAAGGGAAATTAACGATATAAGGGACGCAAAGACATTATTTAAAAATTCGCACGAGAAAACGAGTTTTCGAGTACGCAGAATGCTCTGAAACTTAATATCAACGATGTGCACTTTGGTGGCTTGGAGAAATGTAAGTTGTGCAGAAAAAAAATATAAATTTTAATAAAATGCAGGTCTGAATACATGGGAGACCTGTACCAATAATATCTCTCGGGTTGGATCGCACAAAACTGCCCTTCCCTCTCGTTCTCTCGTTTTCTGCACTGCCGTTCTTCTCTCATTGGAATATCGAGTCTCGATAGAGCAGAAGCTGACCCGGTACGCGATTCTTGCACATCTCAGCTGCAGCGCGCCGACTACCCTGAATACTCGGTGTTCAAAAAGCACGCATTTAAGCCACTTAAGCGAAAACTTCGAAATTTTATACATATCATTTTTTGTTTAATAATAAGAGCACAATTATGAAATGTAAAATAATTAAAGAATGGGAAATGTTCATTTGAAATCATTTACAAATTGTCAACTTCACTTGCTGATCGTAAACAATAATTTGGTTGTTATCATGGTAACCACATAACTTAGCGATATTAACAAATCATTATTTTGTACCAGAAAATGGATAAAAATAAACGTATATTTTTAATTTGTTAATTAACCAACTTCTAAGTAAATTCATTTATTCGTGTTGATGCCCCAAACGAAAATATTCAAATTTTGGTTGCAGACGATGCCATGTTAAAATTTCTTATTTAAAAACACATGTAAAATTTTTAGATGACATAATCTTCAATCAAAATTTGAGGTAGCACAGTTTTCGTGCGGGATGTCGATGTCGATAATATACTGCATGACAACATTCAACTGTATTTTGCCGTTAAATATTGTTTAAAATTAATGCTCAGAAAGTGGTATCAAATATTGTATATTTTTTACAAGCTCTTCTACTCAGTGCATTAGTCAAATGACATACACTTTAAAATCATTGAAAACCTTATCTTCTGGAAATAATTTTACGCGTGCAATTTTAATCCGGTATAAAAAAGTAACGCTCGATATAACTTTAGCGAATGCGAATATTTATGTGCAAAAAAAAATGAAAAAACTTAATCGAAATACATTCTAATGCAATGTCATTGTTACGATAGTGATTATATTATGTAAAATAATTAATTGAATAATTGTCAGTGTGTGTAGCAATCGGTTATAAATATAATTTTACATTTCTTTTGTCTCAGTGTATCGTTATAAACATCACTGTACAACTATAATAGTATTCAACTAAACTGCAAAACTGAAAATACCACAAAGAGAGAGGAAATTAAATTAAAGATACTAATAAAGAGTTTCCATTTTAATCCAATTAATTTTAGCTGAACAAAAAAGTTAATAATGGTCTTATATTAAATTTCAATTGATAATATTGTTAATATGACCAAATTAATTTTACTCGATAATCATTTGCAACGATTGCTTTAATAGACACGCGCAGGTGTAAGTAAAATAATTTTATGTACGTGAGCTTCGGTTAACTATACAACCGAACGGAACAAAATTTTCGTTAAAATCAACATCAACAGTAATGCTAATTTAACACATCTTACTTTCGATTTTTTTCCAAAGAAACAATTTCAAGCAACCAAAAAATCAATCTCCCTAACGACTTCCGTTTTTATAACTAACACGACTCACAATTCATTTAAAAAACAAACTCAATACCGACGAATTCAGACCTATCAGAGAAGTTCAGAAGACACCACCGTGAAACGTTCACTAAAGTCGCGCTCAACTTCTGTCCAACATCGTAACACGCATCGTTCCACGCAAATTTGTCCGGCCGTAAAGGCAGAGAGGCAATTCGGCCCACAAAAAGTTATGAAAAAAAGGGGACAACAAAATGAAAGGCAAGAAAAACGCGAGAGGGATGGAAAGCAGGTGACATTAAGGGAGGGGGGTGGCAAAATTCGGAACAAGCAGCCACCCGTTAAACAGGCACGAACATCCGTAACGGCTCGGCCACAATGAAAGCGTTTACGCAAACGCTCCCATTTAAAATACATTGAACGCTCGCGTTCGAACGCGTCTATGTGAATCCGCCGTTAAGTGTTGACGCAACACTCGGGATCGCGTTTGCGGCTCGGCGCGTGTGTAAGCCGCGCTCGCGCGCATAATGCGCGGCACACTTGATAATACGGCACAAGCGGGCGGTCGCGTCGACGGTGTGCGCGTAGTTTGCGTGCTTGCGCGAACGCGACGCGCCATGGGAATGTAATGCGTGCCGTTATCAGATGCAACACGCCTTGCCTACACAATGACACAAATATAGACGCGGATCCGCCGATCGAGCCCCGCGCCGATGTCAGCCCGCCTGACTCATTTTTATCAGTCCCCCCCTCCCCATCCCTCCATTTTTTTATCACCGCCTCAGAAACCGCGGGGCAAAAATTGCCTCGATTAACCGCTATCTTTATCGCCCGCGCTTTCTTCCCTCTCTTTTTCTCGCCCTTTTATCTTTTCTTTTTTTTTGCTTTCCTTCCTCTTTTTTTACGCTATCCATTTTACGCTCGGCAACGTACAGCGGGCTTTCATAATTTGCAGCGGAAAAAGCCGTAGTTAAATTAAAACCCAATTATACGTTTTTGCACCACGTCATTTGCATTTCGCTCGCGAATCCAAGGCGATTCCGATCGCCCCATGCGTTATTTAGCACGTTCGACCGCAATTTCGATGCAATCGACGGGCGATCGGTTAATGTCGGCCGATTAATTAGAAAATTTCTGCCGTTCTTTTTGGCGAGCGAGGTCTTTTGAAGGAAGTACGAAAAGAAGTGGAATAAAATGTTAATTGTGGAATGAAAAACGGTCGGAGGCCAAGAAGTTAAACAATTTCGTTGCTTATTTGAATATTACTTTGAATCCACGTTGATAATTTCGTAATGCCTTGTCATTACTTTTACGGAGAATGCAAAAACTGATACGAGTCGCAAAAATATTTTCATCCGCACTACAGTCAATTTAAAAGATTCCTCGTGAGCCAAATAGGGATACGTGCTTTTTCATATTGTAAAATACTGAAATACGTTAAATATTGCCTTATTCGCTCGGAAAAAAATCTTTATAAATATGAACAGTTAATGAAATCTGAAAATGGTCATGTATGCAAGCATGATAATATACGGCTGTTACAAATCAAGATCATTTAGGTGATTTCTTTTTGTAACTCTTTAAGTACGCAAATATGTCTCAAAAATACGTTCGGTGTTCGTAAACAAAGTGGATTGGGTAAGAAAAACATTCAAACGAGGACGTTGAGTTTTTAAAGCTGCGCTTGTGAAAAATAAGGATGATTTTGACGGATGTGCTCAATAGACCAGTCGTCGTGTATTTATTTCCTTTTTTTTTGTAATTAATGAACGGCTTTTCTCGGCAAGAAGCCCTTTTAACGTTCAAAAATGAGCAATAAGTCTCGGTAGGGAAAAGGACGGGGAAAATGCATTTCGCTCGGCGCCAAGCCTTTCTATCATTTGTCGCTTTATTTCTGACACGCTTTATTTAATGGTAAGCAAAAGCATGAGATTAATTTTTGTATAAAATTGTGCCGAGATAATTAAAATATAACCAAGTTTCCGCCGAAATGACTCGTTCGTTTTTCACGACGACGCGTGCAACCCGGAGCCGAAAGCTCCCAACTTTTCGGGGAGTTTTCTACGCGCGCGCGCAGAAAACTTTTGCGGATTGGGGTGAAATTTTTTAACACGATAATCGTAATAACGCGTATAATAATAACGACGCCGATGATTTTTCGCGGGACTTGCGCTCTGCGAACAAAACAAAGTTTCCTGAAAGGCGCATCGAAAATGTTTCAAACTTCGTGCACTTTCTTCCGTGAAATATAGTGGAGTTAATTTCGCGCACGGCAAAAACTTCAAAGCGCCAGAGCGTAAGATAATGTGTCGGCAATTCCGCTATCCTGAATCAGAAATGTTAATTTATAGTTAACAATAAAAATGCGTTGCATTGAAAACTGCCTCGAAAGCTTGAACCGACCAAAATGAGAAAGAACATGAATGAAAATCGCTAAAGTTTAATAATTAACTTTCAGCTTGTTGTAATAGAAAAAATTGTTACTATATTACTTCGGCAATGTAACTTTTTACGATAAGTATCTGATAAACTATAACTTCATGCTTATTATTAATACTTTTTCAAGGTTTTTTTACTTTTTTTTTATTTATATACCATCCAAATGAATCAACTAAATGAAAAATGAAAAACACCTGCAATACAGTTGATTACTTTCGATTTGTGTTGAGATTCTTGATAATTGTTCAAAAAATTTTTTATATTATCTTTTATATTTTTCAAACCATGATTCTAATCATCATCTCCAACACTAAAAATCAAGAAATAGCAATTGAATAACAAGAAAACGATGGATTCGATTTAATTTGATTTGCGAACTCAAAAGTTTCGACAGTACAATGATATCGACTAAACTTGTGTGCAGTGTACGCAGTGGTGATGACCTCGTGACGTATATTATGGTGGGTACAATTAACATGGGTTACATGACAAGGCAAAGGCTCGTTGCAGACAATCAGTGTCTCCTAACGCACGCATTACTTTTGTACCTGTATTTAACCCGCGTTCAGTAACATTTCATTTAGACAGTCGAACAGGAATTTCGGTGAAATAATTGTCTTAAAACAAACTCCATTGTTTGTTACATGTCAACTTAGTCTGTTTTACATTTAAATCTTGATTGAAAATTAACACTCAGAGAATCGTAATTAATTACTGATTTATTATATGTTTAGGAAGATTTAGCAAGAACGTAACTAATTATTTCATTACATTTTCACTACCCTGAAATTTCTTGCAAAATTTGAATTCATTAATGTCTAGCTTATGATAATAAAAAAAAAATGTTTCCGAACTTTCAATTATCCACTATAAAAATATTGACAAGTTTGATAACATTCTAATATGGAAGAAACAGAATACAATAAAAATACGTGAAAAAAAACCTGTCAATTGTCGAAATTTCGACCACCTCTCGGTCTGCCACAATTTCACCGAATCCAAATCTAAAATTGCAAAAACGCAACTTTAACCCACCGACAAATAAAAAAGCCGACACACACCATCCGGCCTCTTTCATAATGCAAGAAATGACGTGAAATCTTGGCACATGCAACTTCCCTATCGCCTCGCGTATCAAAACCTGATATCGCACGAGCACTCGCACACAGGCGAAATGAAATCGCATGGGCTGCCGCGTGCGTCACTAAATTTACATCGTGACTTCCGCGCGACGCGTTATAATTTCGCTGCGAAATTCACGCCGCGCAATTTGCATCGCGCGGCAAGTCACAGAATTCGCATTTCCCTCCCACGGTATTCCTCCCTCCCTATTCCCTCTTTCTTTCTTTTTTTTTTTTTTTTTTTTGCAATTTTCGCACATTCATCCTCCCTTTGTCGCGGACCAAATACGTAAGACTGGTACACGCTTGCACAAAATTCATCCACACACATTCGTTCGCGAAAATTCATACGTACGCGCACAATCACAAACAGTGGCACGAAATCCGAGTGCTCACAATGACAGCCAGACGTTCACATGCGCCGAGACATAAACGAGGTGGCGCGCGTATGTCAGCCGAAATTCGATTACCGGGGTTTGAGAATTCGAATGACGGTCGTCACGTGAAACGACACGGGGCAAAAAAAAAGGAGAAGCAAGAGGGAGGGCGAGCGGGCGAGGCGCGCGGGAGCGAGACGCGGCGACAATTTTGTCGGGAAATGACGTACCGGGGTCGTACGTGCGTGCGTGCGTGGCAATCGTAAGCGCCTCGTTCTGCGGAGGGACAGATTTTTCGCAATCCTCGAATGCTCTCAAGAGATATATTATGTTTATTCATGATGATCCGCGTGTTAAATTGCTTAGGGGCCGAAAGGACTCGGGGACGCACGTGGCGTCGCGCTCAATGGGTTAGATTTGATTGCGTCGGGGGACGCGCGATTCGAACCAATTCTTTTTAATTAATTGGCCCGGGCCGGCGCGCCGACCGATAGGGGAGGTCAATGTGTTGGCATTTCGAAAAGTAATCCAAACATTCGAGAACCGAATTCTTTCCTTCCGACGGCCATTTCGTCTATTTCTTTTTTCCTTTTATCCTTCCACTTTTTGTCCCCCTGCGTTTCGCTACCCGTCTCGTCCTCCCGACGATACTTCCAATCAATGTCGCCGATACGACTTTAATTACCATTTCTTGTTTGTTGATTTTAATATCACTCGAATGGTTTCGTATTTCTTTTTTTTCTTGCTCTTGCCGTTCGATCTTTTGTCAACTCTGCTTTTACTATTTACAGAAATAATAGGCTTCGTTCGAATGACATCATTTCGAAGCTCATTTTTAAGGCAAAATTGTGATTACGAATTAAATAACGAACTTGCGGGAGGCTATTCGTTTGCAAAGGTGGAATTACGAAAACTGTTATGAAACAGTTTCTCGTGAAAAACTATTTATTGGATGAAAAAAAAAGATTCTTACGTCACGGTATCACACTAGTACGATTTCACCCTTCCAATATGCTATCGTGAAAGTTGTATTTTTTTCCACATCGAGAGTGGTGTTGACAAAAACAAAGAGGCGAAGCGGCAAAACTGGCAACATTAAAAGCGAATACCGCGGAAGAAAACAAATCGAACGCACGCGTACGCCAAAATAGCTCATAACGTAAAGTATCCTTATCAGTGCGGTGGAAGCTCGAAAATCATTATCCATGTTTATTCCTCGAAACAAAAGTGGCGAGAAAAAGTCAGCGCCATTATTTCCCACGACTAACTGAAAAATCGCGAATGAAAACGAGTATATTCGTACGTGCCGAGCTTCGCTTTTTAGAGGATTTGCACGAAATTTTAGGAAAAAAAAGAAACAAAGAAAAAGTAACGACAAAGGGAAATAAAAACTGGAAGGGGAGGAAGAGAAAAAGCGAGGCGAGACCGATAAAGGATCTGTGAGAACTGAAAATGAAAAAAAAAAAAAAAAAAAATAGAAAAGCACAAAGTCAACTGATCGTTTCGACGTTTTCTGTATTGACCTTTACACCGATTAATGAAATTATCGGGTCACTAAAACGGAAGGGGCTAATTTCGTTGCGGGGACACGGCTTTTCGCTTGCGTTCAGTTTTATTGGCGAAATATTTAAGTGGAAAGAATGTTGGCGGCGGAAAGGATGGGAAGCCAATAAAGAGGCGCGGTAAAAGTTGAAAGATGCGAGTGACAGTCCGTTGTCGAAGGCGTTAAGGTAGGTGGATTTTTAAGAGCGCGCCACGATGGATACCAGTCATTCTTCCTCGGCTGAAACGACATCGACGTCGGGAGCAGAGCCGACAGTGCCACGGAGCTTTTCCACTTTATCCCCCCGCGTTAGCGAGGCTTTTCGCTGATCCTGAAAGTACGAGCAGCTCGAAATCGTTCGGAGAGGTAGCATCAACAACCTGCGCTCGTTCGCCCGCTATTCGCCCTCTCCGTCCCCGCGCTATCCCCATCTCTTTCTATCACCCGGGCTCGCTTCATCTCGATGTACACGTGCATACAAGGTGTTGTAAAATTAACATATAAAAACTGCTTCGCAAATAAAACGCCGCTTGCCTCGAAGCGCCGGGCTTCGCGGAAAATTATGGTGATTCGATAAAATTGCCGGCAGATTTATCGATTAGAATCGATACGCGAGCGCGTTTCATTTGCGTAACGTTGTTATCGCGGTAATTAAAATAATTGTTACCGTTATAATTAGTTGACGACGGCTTGACTTTTTGTGCGCCCGGTGTGTCGAGCCACGAGGCCGAGCGATCATTTTTCGCCTTTACGTCGCCCGGTGATAAAGTAACGCTTGCGTAATATTTGCACAGTATTTTCGAAAACAAATGTAATGGACTGAACGAAAGTTCGTGGTTGATGAACTATTACGCAATGATATGTATTCGAATAAAAGGTACACGCGCGCTTGCAAGTTGAACGATGTTTGCGGATTTTAAACTGCGCGGCTTTTTTTATCCCCCGTTTACTTTAGCATCATTTATAAATAAAGGGATCAAAAGTGGAAAACGGTGAAAAGTGTAATAGCGTTACACTTTTAACCGTGCAATGTTATTGTAGATGTGATCTGTTGTTGAATAAAAAAGTCTCAAGAAAACTAGCCTTGTTTAGATTCATGCATTTGAAATGTATTTTGAACTCGGGTTGCATCTTAGAATATACGTCTTGAAAAATTTACTAATTTGTTTTTTACATTTTAAAAGCGTGTTTTAGAATAAAAAAAATTTTATAATAAAAATTACTGCATTTGTAATAATCTTGACGTGTGCCATTTCAAGTATAAGTTGCCTTCTTTTCTATAAGTATATCGTTTTTCTTTTTATGCTTAAAGGTATAGGCAAATTATTAATACTTATGTCATACATTTCATTGTACTCAGTTATACGAATAATGATTTGGTAACTGTGTAATTTAATAAGTCACACAGTGAAATCGAGTAAACGAGTTCCGAATACAATTGAAATTATACAATTTTATAAGTATTTTTACTATACACTATATTAAAAATTTAGGTTAACTTATAATAGAATTAATTTGAGTTATAATAAACTTTATAAAATCTTTCACTGTAATAATTCTATAACAAATATATAAAAGAAAAAAAAATTTGTCGATTTTTAAGCAATCATTCATTTATGCACTTCAGAACACTGTCGAAAACAAATTTCTAATGTAGGGTCAAGTTTTCTTATGAGAGAGTCTTGAAAATGTTGTTTATTTGCACTAGTGATAAACAATGATAGTTTACGCAAACTTCGCATCTGATTTAATATTTTTATATTCAGAAACTGACTTTTTGAATTAATTGTTTAACTTTGTTTTTACATGATTTATTAACACTAAATATTGTCAATAATTTTGAAACTTTTTTTTGTATCAAAAAATTCAACATGTTCAAATAAATATCAGATAATTTGATGGACAGAACTTTTAAATCTTTCTCTCCTTGTATTTCAACATCTAGTCGATTATACAAATGATCAAAATTATAAATTATCAAAAATTTTGATAAATCTTACATTACAAGTTAAACATTACATGGTTTTTCAAATCATTTATTAAATAACTTATTCGAAATTTCAGCCAGCCATCTACAGCTATTACCAATTTATACAGACAATAATCCAATACTTTTCCACCAAAAAACTCCACCTTGAAGCAATAAATTCTTGCATAAATTGCGTTAATTATCGTATAACTTTTATTCCATTCAATCCAATTTCAAACTACTCAATCCCACGATCATTTCTCAGCCATTGCAATAGCCATAATCACAGCTGCTGAAAAAAGCATGATATTGGCGAAAAAGGCCGGGAGCTCGACTTGCCGGACACCCGGTACGTAGCACGCGGCATACATACCGCCGTCTCTCTCCGCACTTTGGCTCGTGGCGTCTTCGTTGCTCCCGCTGGGACGGGCAAGCGCGCTCGCGTAATAGCCTCGTTGCTGGTGGCGTGCGCGATAGCGGATACGTTGCACGGTGCCGCATCGCCGAGCCTCGCCGTGCCACCATTTATCGCGCTCGACCTCGAAAGCCCCGGCGTGGCGCGCCACGCCGCAACCCAGGCGGCACGACCAGCACGGTGGCAGCGGCTGGGACGGGGCGACGAGCGGGGAGGGGCGCGACCGTCCGCGGGCCGGGGGGTCGGGAGAAGGCGCGCGCGCGCGCGCGCGCAGCCACGGCAGCGCCGTCGTCGTCGAAAACCGCGGGCGCGAGCGAGACGGCGATAAAGGATTTGCGCCGAAAATATCGGCCTCGCGCCGCGGCTTCGCCGGATGAGGAAACGTTCAACTGCGAATTAGCGCGCGACGCGGAACGAGATCGCGGGGGACGCGAGACGCCGCGATGAGAGCGGGGCGCCCGGGGGGAAAGTGAGGGAGGAAGTCAGGGGGAGCGCAATTATTGAGGAATCGCCGCCGCCGCCGCCGCCGCGCGCGCCTGCAGTTCAACTTCACACGCCGTTCGGCGCTAAGGGATGTCGGCCGCCCGACTATTTACTCTAACGAATTCCTGCGCGACGTCGCCGGAGATTCGGAAATGAATTCCCGCCGACGATTCCGCAACCCGAGCGAGCCGAGGCGCGCTTTTTGCGGCTTTAGCTGCAAGCGGCTAAGTATACGGCCGATCGATCGCTTTCGAGCGACGTCGAAAACTTAATGACAATAGTTTCGTGGGGAAAGTTCGCCGTGTTTCAAATGCGCGGACTTTTCCCGCTTCTTTTCAATATATTGGATTCGTTTTGAAAAATGCAATGTATAACATTGGTTACTTGTAACTCATCTCAACGAAAATTCGAAACAAGATGTTGATTATACTACTGCTCCTAAAACAGTTCATTGAAATCTAGCTAAGTTATCTTAAACAACATCAAAAGTTAATTTAATACTCTTGAAATCCAACTTCTGGTTGTTGCATGTAAACTCAGGTTCATTTAGAACCACGTTCACTCGAGTCCAGCAAACAGTCATTCGTCCGAACCAACTTTAAGATGGTAGCGAGTGAGAATCGCCAATAAATTAGGTTTTCTTACATCGAGTAAATAGTTTTTAAAAATGGGCTGCTTTAATTATTAAACTAAAATTTGGATATTTGTTTCAAGTACCAATCCTAACAAAGTTTAAACTTGAGAAATACCTGTATACCTTGAAATATAATAATGCATAATCATGATTTTTTTTTTAAATAAAATTATAATCCAGATGAATTCATAACGTCATAAAATGAAATCATCATGAACTTTGACCCATCATTTCATACAATATACAAAATATGAAATAATGGTTTCATTGATTAATTTTTCCTACAAATATCGATAATTGAAACATATAAAATTAGATTAATAGAAAATAACTACAATCTTCAATAATTTACCGATACTTTCAATAATCACTTGGCGATAACATCGAAGACGTTTATAATACAGCTAAATTTCCCATTTAATGAAACTGATTTCGACCTTATGTGGTCCGATTACCACACACCTTAGAAAAAAATTAACAAAACCTTGCGACCCACGAATCCGCGTCGATTCATCGTCCAACATTCTTAAGCAATTATTCGCACCATCCCTCGCTCAAAGTCAAATCCAACGAGATCACAATACCGCCGCAACCGGACATCTCGCCTTGCGTTACGTTCCATCAATCAGACACCTTCCGAGCAAACAACACTGCGCTGTATCTACAATCCCTTTTTTCCTCCTCCCCATCTTCTTCTTCTTTCTCCCGTCCCTTTTCTCCCGCAGCAAAAACCTAAGTAGACAACGCCCGGCTACAATGTGCATCTTTTCACAGAAGCCCGGCCTGGGCATTGTAATCAAACTTGCAACAATGAGGGGCTCAAAAAGCTGTCCAAAACAATGCATTCTCTGAAACCGAAACGAGCGTTTCGCGAAGAATGGCGGACAAAAGGCAGGCGCGCATCCAGGTTGAAAAGTGATCGCCTCGCGGCGGCCGTGAGAAGGCGACGAGGACCAAGGGAACGAGCCGCGCTCAGTTATTTATCACACACACATACACACATGTTTACACACACGCGCACACGCACACAGCGTCTTCCTCGTTGGCTGTCTCGCTCACGGCCGCGCCGTCCTCGTCGGTTTTACGGCACCCGCGCTCCGCCGTCCGTCTCTGTCGATCGCGTTCGCGCGGTCAAGCGCCCGAGCGACGTGGCGACGGGACCCAACGGCGGCTCGTTACCGAAGCCCCGGCATTCCGATCGCCACGTCCGCCGAGCCCTTTTCTGCCCGGCCATTCTCACGCTCGCGTGACGATATCGCATCGATATCGAACCATCCGCACCAGTTACGCGCAATCGTCCCGGACACGCACGACGTTTGGCTGCCATTTTTGTGGCAATCATTCACCCGGTCTCGACTCTCTTGGTCCTGCCGACCTGGCAACGCGGCTCGCTCGAATTGCCCTCCCCATTTCGCAGATCTCGATCGTCGGATTCGGGCCAAGTGACGACCGCTCACCGGTCATTTATCGTTAACTTTGGAAATGGTTTGTCTTTGGCGTCGATGTGGAATTTAGATTGATGATAAGGCTCGGACATTCGCAAAGTAGTTTTAATTGATGAAATGCTTTTTTGATTGGGACACTTGATTCAGTTTTCAGGAAGGTTTGAGCAGACGCTACATTAAATGTCACAGCGTCTTTAGGGAAAAGTGAAAGACATTTCTTATATTTCTTCGTATAAGAATATAATTGGAGGTATTGAATAACTCTTTTCTGAGGCGAATCAGACGACGAATTGAAATTTACAGTTCAATTTTGCGATGTAGTGAGTGACATTAAAAGCAATAAATTACTGGACAGGAGTATCTGATGAACTTTAAATGGTCGATTACTGTGGTCCGATCGAAGTAGTAAGAAAATGAAGATGAAAATGAGAACAATGAAAGGAGTAAAGGGTGATAAACGAAGATCAAAAGAGGAAAGAAAATAATCAATACGGTCGTCAAGTCGTTAATTCCAATCACCAGTATTCACGCCCCTGAACTACATAACACCGAGTCTAAGATGAAAGCGATAGGACATCTTCGATGGCCTGGAAGAATGGGGGTGGACAAAAAACGGCGCTGAAAATGAAGACACCGTCGTTTCGTTACGGGTTTCCTCTTGTCGCATCTCCTAGCGAATGTAATACTTCTTACGTTAAAAAGCGCGAGATGAAAAATGGATAAGAAGGTGTTACGTTAAAACCTTACACGTAATAATGATTTCATCATATTCTAGCA
>JABFOV010002656.1:0-19094 GCA_022817685.1 Aradophagus sp. ZL-2020 | reverse complement strand
ACTATCTATAGCCCCTGTATTCATTGGATCATTTTCATTCTCCATGAAAGGGTCCTCTTTACATGTTTTTATTGTTGCATCGTCACTATTTGATGGATAGTTATATAACTTCTTCAAACCTGGATGTCTGATCATCAAGTCACCCACAAGATTCAAAATTATGGCAATGTCTTCGACCGGGGCGATCAGACTCAAACGACAACACCTTTTTATAAAAGATGCAACCAAAGATTCTGGTAGATGCCTAAAATTAAAAATTACAATTAAAAAAAAAGTAACGAAAAGGATATAATAAACATCACTAAAGTTGTAAATTCTTACGTGGAACTTAAAAATAAATCAGTCAGGTAAAACAGTCTCTGTTTGAATCTCGAATGAAATACGTCTGGCTGCAGCATATTGTACAATTTGGTATAAATTTGGGGGATTTCAATATTGAAATTTGATATGAGTTTGTACACTCCTTGGAGAGCTAGGAAAGCAATTGAGCCTTGTTGATTTAAAGAATCCATTAAGAAATCTGTCCACATGATAGGATTCTGCAGATGAGGCATGATCCTTTCTACCATCACAATCAAGTGTTTTTTATGAACATTATGTGGAAGTTTCCAGCTTCTAGTCCTACCCCAGACTTTATTTAGATTGCGTTTCATAACGTCATAATTCCAATTAAATGCTGTAAAATTATAATTTTTAATATTTATTTTTATTAACTTGACCCATGACTGTACTCATGACTATATTCTAGTTTCCAATCTTTTTCGCATCGGGTTTCTGAAAGCAATCTAAACTTACAACGATTATTTATTTTTCTATAAGCTTTTAAATGAGTATGTGGATTGTCCAGTGTTAGTAGATGAAATTCATTTGAGAGAGCCGATGCGATGTCTGTATGGTTTTGTTAAAACCGCCAAAAAGTTGATTATTGATTCTACAGAATAGAATGGCCTTTATACCAAAATAAGACTGATTTGTAGCGATGACTATTGTAATTATTTAAAAATTGTCCTAGTGCCAGTAATATAGGCTGTTGTTTGTACTTTTATTTGTATAAATAAATAAATAAATAAATAAATTATTACTATTTTTAACAAAACCAATCCATTAAAATTCTATCTGATTAAATCATTCCTTGTGTAAAACCATTATACATATGATTTCTAGATGATTAAATAATTTTTCTATTGTTAAAAAAAAAAAAAAAAATTAAAAATGACACTTATTATTAAACATATTTACCGTCTTCTTTTTCGAAGAGCAATTTCTTTCCCTGAATACAATTAGGATCTAAAACCAAACATAGAAATTATTACGAAATTTACAACGTTTACAAAAATTATTTAATTCGCTTAATGTTTTAATACCTTCAGCATTTTTAGGCAACGCCAATACGTCAATCAATTCCAGTAGGTTCATGTGATAAATATTAGTTTGTGGTTCCTTCAACATAACTTTTGGAAGACATCTCCAAAAATGGAAAACAAAATCTGGATGATTGGCGGTGTGACTCAATTCAGCTATTAAATTGGTGTTGTCCTTTTTTGGAGATAATATTCTTTTTAACATATCAGTAAATTTTGTATCAGGAAATTTGATTTTTTCTTCTGTTGTTGACGTTACTTGACATTCTTTGATTATCATATCAATACATTTTTTTAAAATTTTTATCTGAATATCTCCATCTTCTTTCTTAAGGTAATATAAATGCTTCTTCCACTGCGGATCATCCTCCGTTTGCAAATCACTTCTTTTTGATTCTAAAATTGTAAAAAATTAATAATTAGCGAGTTAATAGAAAAACAATAACAGATAATTATTACACTAAATTGTAAGATTGTTTTTTAAAGTCTTTTAAAAATATGTATTTATATAATTGTGACAGTTTTACAAACACATGTTTATTGATATAATAATTTTATAAATTTTAATTGTGTACTATTATTTTACTAAATTATTGTGATTAACAACAACGCGATAATTATTTAAAGGTTATAATTATATCTAAAGTGTGAATCATTATTAGAAAATTAATATACATGCTAATCTACAATTCGATAATAAATTTACTTTAAATTTACCTTCCTTCATGTTTATATTACAAAACAAATTGTATAATATATATTTATTTCATATACTCTAATCTCCTGCAACCATGTGATTTCTTCAGAAACGAATGATAACAAACAAATAAACATGCTTTCCGAAATTATTTTTAGTAGAGAATCTAACCTAATCTGTATTTTTATCTTTGTTCCACTTGAACGCTATAATAAGAAAAAAAGAGATAGTGTGTTACCTGGTCACCAGACATATGAAGTCTTCAATTGATAATGGTGTTTCCTATTCAAAAAGGTTGCACTTTTCAACCGTGACAAAAGTGACTTTTGTCAAATGAATTGTCTATTTTGAGTAAATAATATAACTCTTATTTTAAAAATTAATTTTAAAGAATTATATATATATATATATATATATATATATATATATATATAGAAAATTATAGACCTAAGATGGGTTTTTATTTTTTAAATTATACTTCAATAAACAATATATTGATATCTCCGATTATTAAATTTTATCTTTAGTAATAAATCATTTTAATGAGGAAAACAGATTTTTTTTCAATTAATTTTATGAAGGTATAAAACTTTCTAATATCTTCAAAGAATGTAATGGGGAATGCAAAATGATTCGCAATAATTCGCAAAGATCAATTCATGTATTTTTTATTCCTATGTAGTTAAAAAATTGCATTGTATTCAACTGTCAGTGCAATCACACAGTGATTAAACAACAAATTTTTGGCCTGACTGAGAAACGTTTAGAGTATTGGTCTCAAAAAAAGGGTAGGATTACAAGAAGAGTATAAATACTTCTTCATTCAATACACATTAAAGAATCTTTCACAATTTGACTAAATACTCACACACGCTCCATACTTCATACATTAAATAATTTAATGGAAAATTTACTGTTTGTACTCATCCTTGCTTCCATGCATTTCAGCTTATGTTATTGGGACTCGTCGATTACCTTTTTTCTACTGCAAAGTATAACTTTAAAATACATGTATAATATACCATTTTTACAAATCGCTGAAAAGCTTGAAAATAAAAAGATGACTTTTGTACAGTATGAAAATTTACCAAATATATTAATGAAATAGTAAAAAAACTTGTGTTTCAATATTGTTCAGTGATGCGATGAGCTTGGAAGCGAGGTGACGATGTCCATTCTTAGGGGAATCGCTTATTTGTTTCAATAACCACGAAGTCCATTGTATATTCGATTTATTGATTCTTGACCAAGTAATTCTTTAATACCTGAAATTCATGAATAAATGCATGTTAAAAATTTCTGCAAAGCGAGTAGAAGAAATTTAAAAATGATTTCAAGAAAAAAATTGTATAATGAAGTATTACTTTATATTATTTTTTATAAACCATGAAAATTAAAAAACATACGTTCTTTTTCTTCGTCGGTGAATTCTTTCTCTGGAAACGCCACATCGAAAGTAATGTACAGATTACCATGAAGATTATTGTTTTCATAATTTGGCATGCCCTCTCCCTTCTTCCTCATTCTGGCTCCGTGTCTGGTAACTTTATCCCTAACAATAGACACTTTGTGACCATCTAAATGCGTTAGTTCTAGACTAAATCCAATTAATGCATCTTGTAATGTGATTGTCACATTAGTGTATAAGTCATCACCGATTCTTTCAAAAACTGGATGAGGTTGAGTGCGAATTCTATTAAAAAAAAAGCAATTATTGATGATTTAGAATTAATTTCATTTTCATGTCATAGATTCAATAGTAATATTACAATTAGTCAATTTTAATTTAATTACTTTAGAATCAAATCTCCAGGTTCGCCATCAAGGTGTGGTTCTCCTTCGGCTATGAACTTAGTAGTCTGACCATCAACCATGCCGGGTTCGATTTCAAATTCTAAAGTCCTTTCTTCACTGACGATTTGTACATTCGGACAATCATTGCATACTTGCATCTGCATCATTTGGAATCTACCATTTCCCAAGTTTCGCGATACAACTTCTTGTCTGCAGTTACATTTTCTTGTACCTTTTGCAGCTTTTGTTACTGGCTTATTTCTGGTTATCTAAAATAGATTTGATTATATACAAATTTGAATAGTCATATTTATATTTGATGGTAGAATTAATAAAATTTGTGATCTCAACAATTAATAATTACATTTAAAATATGTTGACACATTGTTATTATCACTACATTTATTAACAATTCAAGTATACGTACTTCTACGAAATTGCCACTGTATAATTCTTCCAAAGTTACGAAGATATCCATAACAACGTTATATCCTTTGCGAGTTTGTTGCTGATTACTTTCACCTCCAAAATGAAAACCAAAATCACCAAAAAAGCTTGCAAAAGGATCATTGTTATTCATCATGCCATCCTTTTTAAGACACTCTTCACCACAGCGGTCATATTGTTCACGTTTCTCAGGGTCAGAAAGTACTTCGTACGCAGCACCCAAGTCCTGAAATTTACTTGATGCATTTGGATCGTCTTTATTTTTATCTGGATGTAATTCTTTAGCTAACTGTCTGTAAGCTTTCTTAATTTGATTCGTATTTGCATTCTTCCCCACACCTAGAATCGCATAGAAATCTCTCCTAAAAAGAATAAAACAATTATTAATAACAATGAAAATTGAACAAATGAATGGTTAAGTATTAAAAAGTAAATTATAAAAACATTTTTCTATAGATTAGATAAATAATCTTTAACCATTGTTACTTTTTAAATTCAAAAAATTACAATGAATAATACACTCTATTATTGTGTTTATATTTATCAAAATATATATTCATATAAAATATAAAAAATGTTTTAGAAATATATATATATTTTGATTTTTATTCTATTAATTGCAACTTAATTTTTTTTTTTTTTTTAAGACAAAATTGACAAATCAATATACAATACAATACCAGTTTTCAATCTCTATTAAATATACAATCTATTGTATCATGATATTAATAAAAAATTAATTAACAAGCATTAAAAATTTGAGTTTTATAGTTTATTTTACCATGTTTACAATGTAATAGGTTAGTTGTATTGACATCTAAAATTTGAAAATTTTGTAAAATAACAAATATTTGCTTGAAAAAAAAAAAAAACAGAAATTTTACATACCCTGCGACTGTCAAAATTACACATAATAGTAAATTAATAAAAAATAATGAAATAAAATTAAGTGATCGCATCTTAGCAGACGTTTCAACTATTTCTCACTAATCAGATCGTGGTTGATGTTGATTGGTTATAGGGACACGTCACGATGGAAATCGCTTCCATACAATTGGACCAGGCTCTTTGACAGGAAAACTACTAGACAAAGATAAAGAGCATGTAGTGTATCTAAGTCTATCTTTGTTTAATACTGTACTTGTCACAAATTGTACATAGGAATGGTTTGTACTACTGAATCGTACACCCCTACTCGTGTATTAGGAAAGATTTAAAAAATTTTATTTTTATTCTTTAGAGAATAATCGCCTGAATTTTTTTCTGTTAATATTATTATATTATTATTATATATTATTATATACATTATATAATATATATTATACAATATTATTATATTATTATATTGTTTTCTAATCATTATAATCATTATAATTTTCTGTCATAACGCAAACTTAATTGTTTGTCCTTCCTTATTGAAAAAATGTCTCGCTCGTACACGCCAAAAGAATGAACAATTTGGAAATTTAATTAATCGATTATCGATTTTCCTTAAAGCAAATCGACCAACATCGTTTATCCCTATAACAACAGAGGCAAAAGAAAATTTATTTTACTGAACATAAGTGGTTTATTTATGTAATAAAAAAAATTCTCTGCAATAAATGAGATATACAAACTAAGGAATTAAATGTGAAGACAAAGAGTGGTATAATACAGGGTTAAATGATTGAGAAAATCCATAGGAAAACATTTTACAATGTAATCTTTCCACTAATTAGATGTTTCTGACGTACGTACATATAAAACAATTTTCCAAACGAATATTTCAATATTTATATGAGAAATTGAGTGGTTATAAAGTATATATGTATATATTATATATACATATAATTTCTCTTTTGTAAACATTAACATGACGACTAAAAATTCTGGCGCTGAAGCTAGCAGTGGAGAGGTTACAAATGGATTTTGTAGCTGTAAGGATATCAGTGATATCATATCATTATATTCTCCAGGAAGTCTTTATTTAAAGCCACTTGCTAAAATAAATATATCAGTTAGTCTTCCTCAATTAAAATCTCCAGGTAAAAAATTTTTTACTTACTTTTCTCACATGTAACATTACTTTATAAACTTTATTTATTTTAATGATCTGGTAGCTGTTTTTAATGTTTCAATAAAAGAAATAATCTACAAAGAATGGTTAATAATAGTTTTACGTTTTCTTGAACAGTTTTTAAACAAGTTGATTGCGTTGACGATTATTCAATGTTTATTGAATTCAATATTGAAATAAAAATATAGAATAAGCAAGCATTGAATTAACGCATAAATTAATTCGACGTTCATTAAATTTAATCATTATTTACTTACAGGTAAAGCTTATCAACTTCTCATACTTAGTAAATAAAAATATTTGAATTTGAGATTAATAGTTATTATGAGATTAACAGTTTCAACATAAATGCAAACAATTGTGCAATTAGTTCTATTGCACAATCATATATATATATATTTTTTATCAGATTGATTGATTACTCAAATAACGATAAAATTATTGAATAAAATTTCCCAAAGGATAGTTCATATTGTTCAATACAGGCGATACTTTTGAAATATATCACACACCTTGAATCCATCAACTGAAAAATTCATCATTAAAATTTTTTCATTTAAAATTAGTAAAGAGTTTATTCATTTTTCACAAAAAATTATTAAAAGAAACTATATTTTAAATGTATGTATGGATTCAGTGTTGGTCTATATTTGTATTTAAATTAATAATTATATAATGTAATCGGGTTTGTAAAATAATTGGACAAAAATCTGATATTTGGTATCTGGGAATCCTTTACTCAGCTAAAGTTTTCCTCTAATATTGGCTGTGGCTGAATTAATGACTTGTCCAGCGTAGAAAACAGGTTTTACAGCAGTTTGGTATACAATATAATTAGGCAAAACAATATCAACATGGGACGTAATGGAGAAAATACGTCATTTGATTCGACCAGACGAATTCGGATCTTTGAAGGTGATGAAGAATACTCTAGAATTTATAAGGCTGGAAGGAGACGTGCGAGACCGGAGCAGATTGAATCAAGTTTTGGCCAGATTAGATTCACAGTGTCTCAAACTCGAAGGCTTCTCCAGTACCCTCAAAGTAAGCATTTATTTTACAGATTATGTTTCATAAAAATACACTATACAATAAAACAAACTTTTTTTTTTTCATGTAAGTCAAAACAATTTTTAAATAATGTTACTTTGTCAATGTGAGTTGAATCAAAAAAACATTTAAAAAAGTTGGTTTTTTTAACACTCTATACTGGTCTAAAATTATCTAGTAAATCTAATTTGAAAAAATCAATTGTTTCAGGTAAGAGCTGCAGAGACAAAACATGATTTTCCCACACGGTATTCTTGGGATTCATATTTTCGAGATGCTAAGCATATGAATGAATTGAAGCCTGGTGAACGACCAGACACCATCCATATATCCGGTTTACCTGTGAAGTGGTTCTGCGAAGGGGATTCCAAAGTCCCAAGTGAATCTCTTATTCAAAAAGTATTTAGCAAATGGGGGACTTTGAGGAGAGTCGATGTTCCTGTTGCAGATCCTTACAGATCTCGCATGAGATTGGGACAAAACATCCAAAAATTTAGTTTTGAAGAAGGTCTGTTTTTTGATGCTTATGTACAGTATATTGAATACATGGATTTTGTTCGAGCTATGGATTCTTTGCGAGGGATGAAACTTTTGAAAATGGATAATGGAAATTATCTTACCGCTACAATAAAAGTAATTTCTAGAATTAAATAAGAAATTGCACAGCTATAAAAATATGTAGAGCTAGCATGAAAATATAAATTTACTGAAAATATATTGTTTTATAGGTTGACTTTGATAAAACAAAACATATGAGTGATAACTCTGTGTCACATCGTGCCTTTGAAAGGAAACGCTTAATAGCTCAAGATAATTTGGCAACTGAAAAAATACGAAAGCGCGAACAACTTGAAAACAAAAGAAAAGAAGAATTGAGGTAATTATTTGAATGAGAAGTTCAAAATCACAAAACTATTGTCTAGCTATTGTCAAATCAATTATCCTAAATAGAACTACTTTACTGAAATTTCAGTCAAATCTTGCAAAGGCAAACAAATCTAAAAGCGCAGTACAGTATTGTCTATGAATTCTGCTGGTTAATACCTTGTTTTGCATTATACATTCAAGTTTGATAAAAGATTAAAACTCTAATATTTAAATATTACAGTATTAATTTTTTGATGAAGTCAAATATACATTTTTAGTATCGTTACAGTAATACTTTGATTTGCAGGAAAAAAGAAGAAGCTGATTCTGTAGCTAAAGAACAGAGACAAAAACAACGTGAAGAAAAGCGAAAGAGACATGCATTAACAGTTTTTAGAAAACAAGAAGAGGACAAAGTATCAATGAAAATTGCACGAGAAGAACGTAAATTAATCAAGGCTCAAAGACAACTTGAAAGTATTCGATTGTTAGATGAACTGTTTGATAGAATAAAGGTTACCGCCTCACATATTAATCTCATTAATTAAGAATTAAAGATATTATTCTGATAATTTAATCAACTTAGGAAAACAAAGAAAAAAAAACTTTATCTTAGTAGCCTTTTAGGCTACTAATTTAAGATTTATTTATTCTCTATTAATTAATATGCTTTATTGAATGTTTTTTTAATAGATAAAAGTCGAAAAAAAGGAAATAGACATTGAAACGAAAAAAGATAGTGAGAAAAAGTGCAGTACAGAGAAACTTCATTCTGCAGATGAAAAAGATGATAGTAGAAAAGATAAAAAGTTTAAAAAGAAAAAATTGAAGAAAAGGGTAAGAACAGAAAAAAATACTTTTGACATTTAATGCTTTTTCAGAATGAACACTTTTCTTTGAACCTTGAATATTTTTAATAGTAAATTCTCAAAAATATTAATTCCTATTTAAACTTATTGTCAATTAGATTTAAAATTTTACCTTAAGTTTCATATTTTAAACAATTATTTCCGGTATTCTTTTATTCATTTATTTAATTTTTTTTTAGAAAAAAAATAAAAAAGACAAGGGATCAAATTCAAGTTCACAGAGTGATTCAAATGATGAGATAAGTAAGAAAAAGTTGAGGACCTTAGAACAGTCTGAAGGATTGGCGAATCGAGCGAGATTAGAATATCCTACAATATACTCTAAATTTGGGCCACATCCCTGGTACTGTGAAACTCCATTCCCATTAATTTATCGTCATTCAGGACGAGGTTTTCCTCGCGACAGACGAAGTAGAGGAAGAAATCGTAATCATAACAGCTGGCGGAAAGATTTTTTTTATAATAAGCAATATTACAAATATTTTGCCAATTTGACTGGACAAGACTATCATTTGTACGATGATTCAGATAGAGATTCCAGATCGAGAAGGTCAACATCAAGGTACATGCATAAACTAATATTTCATTTTTTTTGTAATATTAAACTTTATTGAAATTTTTACTCTCTGTAACGGTAACAGTATTTTTTGTCTTTTTCGTCCTACAATTATTGCAGTTATTGTAGATTTTTTATACTACACATTTTTTTTCATTTAAAACATTAATTAATTATTTAGATCGAGATCCCGTTCGACACAAAGAAGCAGAGATCGCAAGATACGCAGCAGATCCCGTGTAAGAGATAGAACTAGAAGTCGATCCAGAAGTCATTCAAGAAGACGATCACATAGTAGACCAACGTCTCGTCGAAACAAAAGTTGCAGTAAAACGAGGCATAAAGCAAGAAGTCAAAGTTGTGAAAAAAATCACAAATCTAGATCAGATAAATCGAGATCACGATCTAAAATAAGATCCAAATCAAAACTGAGAAATAATAGGTCGCCATCGAAAGTAAAAGTTACCCGTGCAAAGTCTAAGTCTCCAGCTAAACGTAAATCAAGGAGCAGTTCCTGGTCGTTGCCGAAAACTCCTGATAAACGCCGAAGTTGTTCATGGTCCAAATCAATAGATGAAAAAACGTAATTCTTGAATTGAATTTATAATTTAAATTACAATTTTTGTACACTTGTAATCGAATAAATTAATCCTCTAACTTTTGTTTACAAAATTCAAAAAGAAAAAGAGCAGTAAATAATAAAATACTTAAACGTTATACAGTGAATTTTGTATTCAATACCTTTGCCTTAGATTATTTAGCTTTAAAGTCGTTTTAAATCAGCAATTTTATAATTAAAATTATAAGTATTATGTTACAAAACAATCATCAAAAACATATTAATCATTAAGAACATACTAATTCTTTTTTTTGAAAACTGTTGTTTCAATCAACAATGTCAATCTTTGTGAACATTTTTTAATCAATCAATCACATAAGTCACAATGACATCATAGTTATATTACAGTAATGTTCCAGATATTTTAAACTGACGTGAAGTGAAGTAGTGTGAAGTAATTTCAAAAAAACTGCATAATATATGAATAAATAAATATTATAGTAATGTTATGAATTAAAAAATGCGTTGGTCACAAGGTTTTAAACTGAAACTTTTATTACATTAATGAACACATTTTATTTTGGGCCCAACATATTTTCAGGTCTTACCCAAGAGTCAAATTGTTCGGCAGTTAATCCATTTTTCAATGCTGATTCTTTTAAAGTAAGTTTTTCTTTATGTGCTTGTTTAGCAATTGCAGCAGCCTGAAATAATACAGATGTAAATAAACTATCATATGTAAATTGCTTTTTTGTATTATATTTAAATCACTTTTGTCTTTATGATTTCTTACAAAATTAATTTTTTATTATTAGTATGTTAAATCTTATTTCTTATGTCAAAGTTACATCGTTGCTATATTTATGATATCACTGAAAAAATCATATCGTTAAAAAAATTACAATTGTCATAAATGGATATTTTTCTCATACCTTATCATATCCAATGTGCGGATTCAAAGCAGTAACAAGCATCAAGCTTTCGTTCATAATCTTCTTAATATTGTCAACATTGGCTTCGATTCCAACGACACAATTTTTTGTAAATGCGGCGGACGCATCCCCAAGTAAGCGTATAGAGCGCAAAGTGTTTGCAACCATTACAGGTTTAAATACATTAAGTTCAAAATGTCCATTGCTTCCAGCAATAGACGTTGCTACATGATTTCCCATGACCTGTGCACAGACCATTGTTATAGCTTCGCATTGTGTTGGGTTTACTTTGCCTGGCATGATTGAACTGCCTGGTTCATTTTCTGGTAACGACAATTCACCCAAACCACATCTAGGACCACTGCCCAAAAATCGAATGTCATTGGCGATCTATAATATTAAAAAAAATAATCATTTTTTCTCATTCTATCTCTTTCTCATTTTTCTCACTCATTCTAAAACTCATTTTAAAACATTTTATATTTGAGACGCCAGAAAAGTCTTGATTCATTAAAAATGAGGCGCTTTTAATGTCCCAATCATCAAAAATGTCTTGAAGTGAAATACTTATTTTTACAGTAAATGAATATTGTTCATTTTTTACCTTCATTATAGAAACAGCCACAGTATTAAGAGCTCCATGAACTTCAACTACTGCATCGTGGGCAGCAAGAGCTTCAAATTTGTTTGGAGCGGAAACGAATGGCAAACCTGTGAGACTTGCAATTTTTGCTGACACTTTTTTATCAAAGCCTTTTCTGGTGTTTAGGCCAGTTCCCACTGCAGTACCACCAATAGCCAATTGATAAATTCTAGGCAACGTGTCTTTCACTCGTTGAATTCCATATTCAATTTGAGTAGCATATCCTGTATGATCAATAATAAATATCTTTAAAGCTACATCGATCGCATTTTTTATCATGTGCTTTGCACTATAAAAAATTGTACTTAAATTTATCTTTTTCCAGAGTGCTTTACTTATAATGCAACCAATGAATGTTAAAAAAATTGTTTCTTTTCAAACATAACTTTATAACATATGTAAATAGTATGAAGTTTTCCCATAACTAGGGTAAAAGCATTCGTGAGTGATAAATTTAATTTATATGCCATTTACCTGAAAACTCTTGGCCTAATGTCAATGGTACAGCATCTTGAGTGTGTGTCCTTCCAATTTTAATAATATTTTTCCAATCTTCCGACTTCTTTTTCAATGCATCATGCAGCTGTTGCAAACCTGGCAGCAGAATTTTGTTAATCTCAATCGCGATAGCGATGTGCATGGCTGTCGGGAAAGTATCATTTGAACTTTGAGACATGTTCACATGATCGTTTGGATGAACCGGTTTTTTGGAACCAAGTTCTCCACCCAGTATTTCTATTGCTCGATTAGAAATAACCTGTGGGTAATCATATATTTTTTTATATGCTCATACTAATCTTGCGTTTTTTTGTAAAACTTTGAATAACACAGAGTTATTATAAAATAATATTTTTTAATTATATTTAAAAAAAAATAATAATAATAAAATCTCATACGTAGTTGAACTTTTTTCACAGATACACTATTCAATTACAAATGCAATTTGTGTTTTTGCTGACCATTTTTCATTTGCAATGCAAATTAAAAATTTTTCATTCTTTTTAGATATTATTACTTACTTCATTGGTATTCATATTTGATTGTGTACCAGATCCAGTTTGCCATATTACTAACGGGAAATGATCATTATAAAGTTTGCCACTTATAACATCATCAGCAGCTGTGCTAATAGCATCAGCAATTTTGGGATCCAATCCAAACTCTTTATTCACATCAGCAGCTGCTTTTTTTAAAATCCCCATTGCTCGAATCACACCTTCCTAATCAACATTGACAAAAACCATAGGAATAAAAAATGTAACATAAGCATTAAACTCATAAATGAAATATCTCAGGTGATGTTTCATACTGTGATGATATACCTGAGATAATTTGGAAAAAATATGGAGATTACGCGGATAATTTACTTTGATTTCAAATCAAAGATTTATATATATTTCAAACACAGGACAAAAAACTTTGCGATTTAAAGATGTAGACCTTTAACATGTAGCAGACAATTTTCAGATGATGTAGTCTTCTAATACTCCTGGTTGCACTGTTAAAAAATGCTTATTAAATTTCAATTATTTTTACAGTGAAATGACTTTAAATACTTCTGCCCATTAAAATTAATGAAAAAATACATGAATTTAAATCATTACTTATAAGGCGTTTCAATTTTTGTACATTAATTTTAATGGATATCTTTGAAACAGACTTCCAGTACTTACGTTAAATTTCAAGACATTTTTAACAATGAATATCAATGGAGGTTTGAATCTAGTTTGAATGCAAATTATGTAATTAATCTGTCTACATCTTTTTCTTTCTTATCGATTTAATTATGAATAATATTAATTATAGTTAAATTTTAACCGGCATTCGTTCAGCTGAATCGCCAATCGGGAAATTCATGACAGATCTTAATGTTTGGGCACCATAGTATTTGTCTGCTGGCACTTTTAATTCTCCAAAAGTGTCTCTTTCCAAACGATAACCTTTGCTGCTGTCCTGAAAAATTTAAATATATATATATAAATTTTCATCAAACTGATACCTTTTATATCTTATTTCTTATATAATTTTTATATAATACAATTTCGCTTTAAATCATTACTAATTTATTTAAATTTATATGTTGTGAAAGACATGTGATAATATAACCTTTGTTATCACATAAATGATCACAATTGCAGTATTAATATAACTGATAAAATTAACAATTTTCAATGTTTGTCTGAAATTATCTTTTGCTAACCTGTGACATTTTCCGAATTCCAATAGGCGCGGTTCTCAAAGAATTTATCAAAAGTCTAGCTGTTTCATCCAAGAGTTGTAATTTCTGAAAAGAAGTGTATCTCCAAACCTTCGAGCTCATTTTGCTTATCATTTGTTTGATTTATTAAGTTTGATATGAGCTTAGAAAAAAAGTTTCCTTATTAATGCAAACACACATTTAGGGCTAGCTAAACCTCGATATTACTACTGACAGTATCGATATAGTAATATTAGAGAACATTGATAACTGAAAACCATCATAAAATATTATAATTTATTAAGAAAAATCAAAGAATAACGTTTTATTTTAAATTCCATGATAAAATAAAACCAAATTTTAATAAAAATGCATAAAATTTGATATGATATTGCATGTATATTTTATTGGAAGTTGATATAAACCACTAAAAGTTCAAAATGGCGAAAACCGCTTTGTTGGGTATTGGAAAACTTAACCTATGTATCCTAATTTTACAGATTTGACATTTATAAATGACATGGATATTTTAACATACCATTTTAAAAGTTTTTTTTTGCAATCCGATGTACATTTAGTATAATAATACTAAATGAAGTTTAAATATAAGATATGACCAGCGCGCCACTATCGCCTATTAAACCCCCTCCCCCTTCATACAAACATTCAATTTTATATACATATATGTCATTAAATATGCAAATATATCTTCATTGTATTAATTATAATTAAAAACATGTTTTTATTAATCAATTATAATGCACTTTGAATCACCAGCACAATGTGAGTGAAACTTTTTATTTTATCAAATATATATACAGGCTTCAATTAAAATTGATTAATTTTAATTTATATATACTTAAAGATAACATCTTTTTTATCTGCTGTCGTAACTAATTCTAATTTAACAGGACACTGTATCCAGCTACTAAGCATTTCTTGGGAATATCCTAACAAGAAATACATCTTACTTGGTGCTAAGCCTCTGCGTATGATCATTGCTACTCTTATCATGTTGTGTTGTCTTTTTATTATAATTTCGCTAAGAGTTAAACTATGCCAAGTTCCTGTTATAAATTTTCTTATAAACATATCTTCAATAGCAGTCTCTGACGGTCTATTTCCATCTTTCATATTTGCTAAAAGAATAAAAATGTTAGTTCTTCTTTTCCAAAGTTTAACTTACTTTTGAGTAGTCGTAATGTGTTTTCAGAAATTAAACAATTAAGAAAATTGTTTAAATTTTTAAATTTGTTAATTAAATTTCAAAAACGATTGAAAAACATGTGTGATTCTTGTTTTTACAGTATACTTAAAAGTATTTACATGTGTTCCAAGAATTCCAGGATTTTTTGGAAGCAATATCAAAAGGCCTGTAAGCCATTTCATAAGTCAAAGCTTTGGTTTTTTTCAATGTTGGTTTATATCTTCCTGAGCTGATTGAATTTACAATTGCAGAAGTATGCAAGTAATTTTGTGTTGATTTTGTCCGCAGCAACTGAACCTAGAAATAAATGCTATAGTAATTATGAGCCTAATTAAGACATCAGTTATCAGTGTGATTCTCTCTATGTATACTAACAAGTTTCATTGCATTTTTACACTAAAAATTATTATTTCTTAAAATCTAACAATTCTATACAGATGAAAATTTTACACACACAGTACAAAGTTTACAAAACGCAGTACGCAAAATAAAATCTTAGTTATGAACAATCAATTTGTAATTGCTGAATCGCTTCCAGTGATTACATTTTTGAACTGGATTGCTTCTGAAAAAGTAATTATGCAAAAGAAAAAGACAAACAATAATAATAAAAAAAAATAATACAATTAAAAAAATATATATACCAAATCTATATCAAATGAAACATCTTTTTGGTATAAAGTTGCAATGCAGTTTTTAAGAATTTGGATCTTCTGTGGGCAAAATCTTAATAATAAATTGTTTTATTCATATTCACTTACATTAAATAACCTGTTAATTGTATTCATTTTTAATGGCACAATTTAAGCTAGGCAAATGAGAGATGACTTGGTTTTCTTTTACTTTTTTAATAAAAATTAATATTTTTAAGTCTACTTCGCAATCGACTGCATTACCAACAAAACATTTTTCTCGGAGGTTAGTAGCACGCTCAAAGACGCCATAAATTGCACATCAATTCTAATCGGCGCTAACTTCACATTGATTTATAATTCGTATTTGCGTAGCCAATTTCAAGGTATTGTTGATAACCGTGTACGAATTCGTGCGACTAGTGTTTTCGTCCGACGAATAAATCAAGAAACTGGTGCGCATTGTGAATTACTGACAATCGTTTATTGAAGAAAGAATTATGTTGCGAATCTTCAGCTGTTTTGGTGAGCTCACCTGACGAGTGACAGTCACCGTTGAACCACCTGGACACAGTGACTAAGATCCAAGTTGTTATTTATTAATAATATTTGCCCCATGGTACGTAGCGTCGTAGTCACACTTGTTATCAGGACTTTAGTTTTTTAAATGTTTCCTTTGCCCAAAATCATATTTCTTCAATCATCTATCAACAACAACAATAGCATAAAAAACATTGTTGACCAGTGACTGGCGTTTTTATTTCATAGCCACTGAATATAACAACTGGTTGTTTTGTATTTGCAAATTTGCCTCTGAGAAAAATATTCTTGTATGAATATTTATATAACTAGATTTCAGTTTAATAGTTGATTAATATAAGGGTGCAGAACTGGCGTACAAGGTTTCTACTTATCCTCATAGCCAATAAAGATAACAACAACAACTGGTTGTTTTGGATTTATAATTCCAAAAAAAAGATTTTATTCTTCTCCTTTGTTTGTTTCTTTTGTGTGTGTGTGTTTTTTAAATAAAAACTTTATAATCAATTACTCTTTTCTTAAAAATCCATATTTGATAAGTTAAAATGAAAAAGAAAGTGTTCTACTAAAAGGATGGAAAATAAATGTTAAAAAGATAGAATGTCATAGGCATCTTTCGAAATATTTGAATAAAGAACATAATTGCATAAACGTGAGATGATTCATGATTAAGGCTTCATTGAAAACATTTAAATTTCAAAAGAATGTACCCACTGATGGGTTAACGAGATCCATAAAACTCTTACAAGGTGTTAGATTACACTTTGGATACATTTATAATGCAACTATAAGTAAGCAGCTGTTCATTCTCAGCTATAGTTTATCAAAGCTGAATGTTTTAAGTCTTTTGGTTGTTCACAGGTTTCATACATTTCCAAGATCCTATTTGAGTGACAAACAATGGACATATTTCCAAGCAAAAAGGAGCCAGATCCACGTATTTGGGACTTGCTGAGAAAAAGAGAAATCATGGTAATGGAAAATTATAGTGAGAGTAAAAATTGGATAGGTGAAAGAATTACTGGCTGAAATGAATATAAAATTAATGAAAATATATTTAGTTCTAAAGGCTATGTTTTAGTAACTAAAAGCTTCAAAATATTTAATAAACAAATTGTTTTCATGTATTGCAGTATTTCAATGAAACGCTTTTGATTACAGGAATATTCAGATAATTACATTTCCAAGAAATTACAAGTCACGGAAAGTTTTATATCAAGATTAGGACTTGAAACTGAATTGAAAGGACATAATGGTTGTGTCAATTGTTTGGAGTGGAATGAAAGTGGAGAGTGAGAAAATAATTACATTAAAGTATCACAGAATGATTCAAACTAATTTTTATGTCATTCTTATATATTTCTTCATTGTAGAATACTTGCATCAGCATCAGATGATTGGCATATCATATTATGGAATCCTTTTCGTTATGAAAAAAAATTGGTCCTTGAAACAGGACACACAGGCAACATTTTTAGCGTAAAAGTAAGATTTAATTCTTAAATTTCATGTACAATGATTATATTTATACAACCTCCCATTATAATAATATTTTGAGTTTATATCAAAATATGATATAATAATAGTTTTACAAATATAATAATAAATGCAAACAAACTACACTATTGTAAGAGACGATTATTTATTTTAGATGAATATTTTATTTTCTCAGCTTATGAAAACATTTTCAATATTGCAAATAATATATCTAATAATTAAGAATAATTTTAAATTCTGTATAAAAACTTACAGTTCTTGCCAAAATCAGACGATACTCTGGTCACTGGAGCAGCAGATAGTCAAATTCGGGTGCATGATATTACACTTTCAGATGTAAAGCTCACATGCAATTGCCATTATAACCGAGTAAAAAGAATAGCGACAGCACCGAATACACCGTATCTATTCTGGAGCGCGGCCGAAGATGGTTTAATTTTGCAGTATGACATGCGAGCGCCTCATACCTGCAGAAATAGAAATGAAAATAAAAACGTTTTGGTCAACCTGAAAAATCATATAGGTCGTCACATCGAGGCTAAGTGTATAGCTATCAATCCCCGAAGGCCCGAACTGGTAGCTGTAGGCGCTAATGATGCTTACATTAGGATGTATGACCGTAGAATGATCAAACTATCTAAGGTGAATACTTTTATTTCACATCATCTTTAATAGGTATAAAAAATGTCAATTAAAAAACCGCGTGTGTTAACAATTTTAATCAACTTTTGATTTATTTATATTGTATTTTCAGTTTAAAAATAAGGTGAATATCAAACACTGGATTTTTATATAGTACCAATACATTCAGAAAACAAAGTAATATCAATCCAATGATAATTTTTGCGATAACTTTGTTTCATTTTGTTACAATTATAGTTTTTGGTTACTGTAAATTAAAACAATACGGCAAAATTAAAAATATAGCTGAGGCGAAATTGAAAATAAAGAACTAAAATCATTCCAACCATGAAATAATTTCAATTTTCTAAGTGTATACTTTCTATTTTTCTGGGTGTATACATATTGTTTTATTACTATCTCGTAAGAAAATTATATTTTACTTCTATTTGACAGGTGCCAGATACATTCATCGACTGGACTGAATCTTATAGAACTGTTTCTAATGTCTTCGAACATAATTCGACTGACAATAACATTCCATTAGACAGTGCACAGTACTTTAT
>JABFOV010002655.1:0-19107 GCA_022817685.1 Aradophagus sp. ZL-2020 | reverse complement strand
GCATTACGCCGCGTCATTGATGACAAATACTTTATCAATCATTCCACTTAAACTTAGAACAGCACGATTCATCAATAAATATCGACAAGACTGATTTTTTTTTCTTTTTCTCGACAAAATCACTTTTTTTTACATACACAATCGAAACTAATTTCGATCTCACAGACTGGAGAACTTGTACCTAAATTTAACAAATGAATCTTTCGGTCGAGAAAAACTGACCGGTGGGAAATATTTGAACTATTTATGGCCCCTTTTTTGTGCCGGAAACTTTTTTCTTTCTTTCCGTAGTTCAATGTTAAAACGTGCCACTTTTTCGTTCTTTTTTTCCTCTCTTTTTTTTATAGCTCTCGATCGATGATTGTAAATTCGATTAACATCTCGTGGAATTGAAAAAGGATTAAAAGCAGTACTGCGTAAAATAACAAAGATTATGAAAACATTGTGAAAATTGAGTAAAATCGGTTTTCATTTGCCAATGAATTGTTAATAATACCAAATTTCATTCCGCGCGTAGTTTTTAAAAGCGTTCAATATGTAATCTCTTTTAACTGAGTGGCTTCCCTTTTTTCAAATAATGGTTGTAATAGCAATTATTTAATCATTGTGAGCATCATTTTATTCGGTGAATATTATTACGAGCAAAATTCATTTGTTTTATTTTTTCTTTTCATAGTCAAATCGAAGGTCAACAAACGAAAACTTGTTATCAAAGAAGCAATTAAATCGTGGTTTGTTTTGATTGACTTGAAGGTGCGATCGTAAAATTGTTCATTTGATTTATGGCTGCCGGTCGGTCCTTCGGTCGTGAATTCCCTTTCGTTTCGCGATCGTTAGTGGTATGGAAAATCGTGTGCGTGAATTGTTAAAAAGTGTGAAACCGAGTATTGTTGAACGGTTTTTTTGTTGCGACGCGAGTGTTTTTGTTCGGTGCCGCGGAGTGTTCGTTGACCCTACCGTTCTATCGTTTGCTGTGTTGGGTAAAACATGCCGTAAGTTTCCTTTTTTCCTTTATTTTACATTTTACGTTTTTTTTTAAACGCAAGCAAATGTTTTTTAATATCGCATCGCGAACATTTTTTGGAGAATTCGATTTTATGATCAGTGTGTGCGGAGCTTCATTCGGAAAAACATAATAATTTTGAATATATTTAAATGTCATAAATGTGTTTTATGTAATTATGTGATATCAAACAAGAGAAAATGAAAAAAAGATGTATTAAAATTTTATTTCATAATTTACTGATGTCAAACTTGTGGATTAGCCATGTGAGAAATTTAATTCATATCCATATATAAATGTAATTTTTATGTTCATTTATATAATTTTATTTTTACGAAATGTTAAATAACTTGTTTTTATTTTTTTCTAAAGTCATATCAGTCGTTGATCCCGAAAATTCGAGCAAGATCGCATTTTACATAACTAGGTCTCATTAAACTCTCATTATTAATTAGTAATTAATTAAATTTTTTTATCATTTAGTAAAAATAAAATATTACTATCTTACATATTTCAACAAAATGCATAAGATATACGTTAAAATTAATTACTTATTTTAAAAGTAATTAATTAATTGATTACATTAAATTGTTACACGAAACAATTATATTCAAGATACGATAAATCGCATTCCGAACATTCAATAGAAATTGTTATTTTCTTTCTGTGTGCCGTCTTTTAGATCAACAAAGATAGAGTGTCGTCATTGTTCATAAACAAAGATATGAAATCGCGACCTCACTCTGTGTTAAAAGCGAGCATTGAAGTTTTGAATGAGAGCGACAGAAACAACAAAGTTCCAACAGTATTGCACGCGAAACGTAAACACAAGTAAGAAATGAAAACATAAACATACTTTAACAGTGGCTTTGTAAGACATTTTTTGATCGTACTGTAGAAAAATGTTAATTGAATGAATATAAAATATTGAGGAAATAATATAAAATATCATTCATGTTATATCGATTTAGTTATTCGATATTTAAAACTAAATTAACGGGTTCATGTGAAATACATTGTACAGTTTTGCGATTCAGCAACCAATTTAAGAAACTTAAGAAAAGTTGTTTGTAGAATATTTCGTCGGGTCGTCGAATCTGCCAAATCGATTAAATTTTCTTCGGAATTGTTGGTTTGTGAAATACTCAATTTTCGAAATGTTAGTTCAAATAAATAAAGCATACGATTGATTCGATAAAGTTTATTAATTTGATTATCGGATATCACGGTCAAATGACAAAAAACAAACTATGCTCAAATAGCATTGCCAAGATAGTTAGAAAGTCAAGACGCGTTGAGCATGCTTCGTAAGCGAGTAGTCGAGCACTTGGTAAACACGTCGACTACTAAAGTGGTAAGTGCTGAGCGGACTATCAAGTGGAAAGTACGAAATTCGATCTTTGCCATGGTCAGTCCGATTATCGTTTTTTAGCAACTTGACGCTCAGAAGTCCATTTGAAATGTTTTGTCAACTCGATTTCTCTGGAAACGACTCGACCAGCGGAACTTCGGTAGCAGTTATTCTGAATCTTTTGCTCATTTAAGAATTGTTATTAGACTAGCTTGGCAAAATAGAAATCTGAATTCAAAATTTTACCATAGACTTCATTTGTAATGACTAGTTTAAGATTTGTTTTATATAAAGTGTAAATTGTAGTTTGTGAATCCAGAGACGTTATTCAAAAATGTTTTTAATGTAAATATAAATAAAGAGAAGTTGCTGGAAGGAAATTTAAAAATTGAAAGTTGTATTGTTCATTTAAGTTATTTAATTTGATTTACATTTATTAGTAGAATGTAACCTAACACATAAGTGTCTTTTTGAGCATAGAAATTACTTTAAAGTACAGCTTTATAAATATAAACTTTATTAATTTTGAATTTTTAGATTTACAATAGATAAAAAAAAATTATTACAGCGAGTAATTCTGACTCTTCAAATGCTTGGAAAAATATGGCGTCATAATTCTTGAAATTTATTGCAGGTAAACAGGATATTTGAAGTCAATCTATGGTTCAAATTAGTAGAAAATGAAAGACCCCTATAACGTCATCTTCCTCAAAATCTCGAGTTTGAATACCTTGAGTTAAAATTCATTAGTAAAAAATTTCTTCTTAAAATGACAGTACGCTTTTATTCTTCTCAATTCAATACCATAAATAATATTATCCATATTGAATGCCTCAAAATCCTTAACGTAACAAGGAAATTAAAATTCTTCATACTTAATCTATTCATCGTGTTACCGCCACGAATAAGGAGCAAAATGAATGTAAATCATACCATTAAAATTATATTAAAGTGAATCGCGTATTATTTTTTAATTTCCAAATCAATGTTTTTCTTTTTCCCGACTGCCGCATTTGAATATACGAACACTCCCAAGATACATAAATTTCAACAAAAAATAAATAAATAAATAAATTTCTCCTGATTCTATAAAAAAAAAGTCAAATATACAGCAAACTTGTAATCATCTTACGAATGACGGCCCCGCAATAACAAACGGCGATTAATCAGATCTTCGGCGTTTGGCGAAGTTTGGTTCTGTCTTTGATGAATGCGGATGTTTTAATAGACCATGTTAAGTCAGCTGCAGATGTATAATTCATAATCAGCCACACGCCAACTTCTCACAAATTCCATTAAATGTTGAATTGCTTACGACGAATTTGAGGAGGAGGGGGGAGGGGTGGACAGAGGGGTATATAAAGCATGCATGCCAAAATTATGCGCATTGTGAGACAGCCATCAAATTGGTTGTACGCGTTTCTCGGCGAATTGCTAAAAATGATTGAAGCGTCGCTTCGAGGAGTACCTGGTCAAAATGAAGCGCGAGACGAGCGCGCGAGTATAAATATGTCATCTTTTCAACTCGGCTGCAAACTGGAAAAGTTAAGCGCGATTCGAGATTACTTTGTGCCAACATTTTGTTGTCGCGGGCGCCGCTTTTGAATACCCGCAATTCGGATATTGAAGTTTATTTCGTAATTTCGCGCGTTGTACTCCCAAATACGCTCTTCAAATTGAATCGAAAAATTTCGCGGAAATGAATATTGAAATGCAGCGCCGGGGTGGGAGGGAGGGGGCGAATATTTTAGGCCTCTTCGGCAATAACAAATGTAAATATGTTGACAAATGCTGACACGGGGCTGTGCAAATTTTATGCAAATGCGCGCAAACAATTTATGCAATGTTTGCGCGAAATTCGCAATATGTTGGTTGCCGGGGTATGATTATGTAACAACTTGAATAAGCTCTTTATATCGCTAAGTTAAATCTTAAATTTATAAACATGCATGAATAATGTATTGGGATATACTGATTTAAGGATAAATGCTGTCGCAAAGAAATCAATCATTATGGTTGATCAAGCGACAAATGTTGAAGAGACACACGTCGATAAATATGTGTTTTCGTTTCGTTTGACAAAATGTGAACTCATTTTTCTAAATAATTGAATTTTATATATATTTACACTCAAAATTTTTTTTATAAAAAATTGATTTAACTGTAAACAAAGTCTCAAAATTAGCATTGCACGAGAAGAAATGTTACTGAACCAACAATACGTTCGAAATAGAACGCTGAATGTTGATCCAACGACGAAGTGTCATTCAATCAACAACACTCGTTATTGTTTCATCCAGCGTTCAGTTATCAATGTGTTGTTTGATCAATGGCATTTTTTCTCCCCGTGTAAAATTATGCAAATTAGGTGCAAGAAAATGTGCAATGTACAAAATGTTTTACACAGTTAGTGAAACGGTACAAAAATACCAAGTGGGCTCTTAATAATTACTCGAGACTAAAAAGGAGTTAACATAGAAGTTGAAATTCATTATTTCGGTATGCCGTTTAAACATTTTTCTTCAGACAAGAGAAAAAAACGACTCCGGTTACGTTAACTCTTTAGAATTACAGGGCACATTTTACACCAAAGTGAATTGCTCAGGAAACGTAACTTTTTGTTCCAGTTTGTTAGTGTCGGTGCAATGGATCTTGCAAGACAGCAAAAGTCATCGAGGAAGGCTTTCAGCCTATTATGGCTGCTCTCACTCGCGGTCGGAGAATTGGCAGCTGGTACTCTGGAAAAACTCCACGAAGGTAAGTAAAACTATCTCGCGGATTCTTGAGTGCGCAACTTTGCCCGTAAACTCCGATTCTGCGGATGTGGATATTGTTTACTCTTTTGTACGGTCCCTTAACTTGAAAAAAAAAAAGAAATAGAAAAAAATCTACGAAAGAAAAAAAAAAAAAAAAAAAAAAAACAGTGGAAGATGAAGTCCATCTCGAAAACTAAATTCATACCGCACCGGAATTATAAAATATTTCGAAAACCTTGGACTCCCAAAGCATCGGCCCCTAAATCGCTTTCTGATGTATTTTATATTCCGCTCGTCGCTCTCTCCCTCCCGCGCATAATGTTTGTCCGAATTCAAATTCGCAAATGAAATTAATCCCTCCGACATTTGACTTTGTTTTCGTGAGATGTTTTATGAGCCGGCTTGATAAATAAATGAATCCCCAGTGGTATCGAAAAATGCGCTTACTGCTTTCTCGTACAAGTTTTTGTAATTCTTAAAACGACGGAGGAAAGTTCGCGCTCCGTTGGCACGCAGTTTTCAACGTTAAATATTGCTCCGAACTTTACCAAGATTTAAATGATTTTTGGTTGGCCGCCAAAATTCGTGAGAGCTTTAAGACGACCAATGGATAAGTTAATTCACTCGGTACAAAAAGTGACCAATTGCAGACTGTCCATTTATCATAGCGGCGTGCTTTTTAATGGTTGTCTTTTCAATTCCTTGTTAAAGTTTATCATTTAAATCGAAAAATCACACGTGATTCTCGATGCAGAAAATGTCTGTAAAATTTGCCACGTGGCAAATGTATTATCAAATTAATTTCAGTATTAATTACAATTAATTTTATTATTATTGTTGTTGTTATATGCAGGCATGTATAATTTTGTAGCAATATAAACAGATGTAATATATATTTATGTATATATATTTAGAAATATATTGCATACCTGCAGATATATGAAAATATATATCCTCATGCAATGTATATGTAATCACATAAGGCTTCAGGTATACAATTTTCACCTGAACAAAATACATTCCGGTCTATCAAAACCGTTCACTGATTTAGAATAAAAAATAGCTCCCAATGCCAAAATAAAAATCTTGCAGCAATAAACTATAATATTAATGAACAGCATTTTTGCAAAATTTCTTCTTTTGCTACAATGTCGAATATAAAATTCTCTATTCAAAAATTAATCATATATGCTATACTTGAATCATAAATAGTCAATCTGTTACAAAAAACCGTCCAACGTTCAATTCGTTTTACGTGGTTTCATTATTTTCGGGCAAATATCCGACTTGAATTCGCGACCATTGATGCTCATCTTTGACCAATAATCCGACCGCGCTCAAATATTTCTCGCGAGCTCATTTTCACCGTCCCCTTTGTCAGAAACAATCGCCTGTAATGCAACAATTCACAGAGCGGCGTTGTAACGAAAGTGCTTTTCCGTTCGATCGACACGCCATCTCCGCACAATGACTTATACAGATTCGCTTTTACACAACTGCGAGCCGACTAAATGCTCTTCGCCTCGGTCAATTTAACATCGCCCGTTGAAATCGCGAGATCGTGCGCGTACGTAACGTCTGATTTCGGGTAATTCGATAAAGCGGAAAAATCTATCCCGTTTTGCGACATTTGAGTTACGTCGGGCGGAACTTTTTTTTCTGCGTCATTTTAATCACGTCCGACGTCGCACTACGACTCCGGGAAAATCAGACTTTGCAATATTGAGCATACGTTGAGGGACATTCACGATACCGGCGGCCTTTTATTGTCCGCAGATATTTGTTGCAAAAAGTGAGACCCGGCGTTGCAGATGCATTACACACAAGTTTCGGCAAAAAGTTTGAAATGGATTATATCGTGTGTCCGGCTAATAAAGTTTCCCTTCCTTTTTCATTTTGTTATCCCATTTTTGTAGTAGTAAGTAATATTTAACTTTTTGAAATATGGAACCAAAGTGACGTTGTACAACGTGTTGAACAAATGTTTAAGTTTGAGTTACAGAAATTGTAAGTGAACCAAATTTGCAAGTTAAAAAACTGACTGCGTGAAAGAAATATTAAAATGGTTTTGGATAAATGAATTCGTAACATTTCATGTTTGTATACGCATTGTCAGTGGTTTAATGTTTTACCGTAAAAAATATATGTTATACTGTAAAATTTATAAATTTCAATTATATGTACAAAGCAAAATTATTATTTAAATTTAAAGTAAATGAAATAACTTCAATTTTCGGTATTTCATATAAGATTTTTAATTGTATAATTTTTATGTAATGATTAAATGTAAAGATTAATATTTTTGTTAATTTACGAATGAAAAAAGGTATCCAAAAATGGTTCGTTATAATCAATATCTATTCTAATTTGTATTTTTTTTTATAAGATGACATGAAATTTGTATCTAAAGTCTAATTCAATAGTTCCCTTTTCTTCTTTCTCTGACATTTCAATTATAAGTATAGCCGAAATGATAAGAATTAACCAACCGTAAGAATGCGAATGTCAAGAGTTTTGTCCCAAGTTTCGAAAAGTAGGGACGAATCCGGTACTGGCCTCTAAGTGAAAATCAGAATCCGAATGCCGGGTTCGTACAGCCGTGTACAAATTCGATCTGCATAACAAACCCGCGCGATGAATAGAGTCATTCAGGTTACGCAGTTAATCACGCTTGGGCAAATCATAACAAGACAGTCTTTCGCATGTTCCATCTTACCCTGATTATGCATGTGTGTGCCTTCAACATCCTTTCAGTTTATGCCGTACAACGTGTTTTATTTTGCCCGAAGCGGCGAGTTTGAGCGCGACGTGGGGAACAAAAGGGCGTATCAGTTTTTCAACAAAATAGCCAAACAAGCATCGTTTGTGAAAAAATGAATACGAAAACCGCATCCATATTTTATGATTCCATTAAATCAAAATTTAACGTGTTGCTTTTTTATTTACACGTTGGAGTATTTTCACTCTGCTCCTGACACTGAGTTACTTGTGTGACACATTGACAGACGTAGATTGGTGAATTAACAATCTGAACGTTTCAATCGAGATTATTGCGATGGAGATTGTTGTTTTTAACGACTTGATCATTTCAATATTTGTGATTATAAATTCAAATAAATTCATTTTTAAATGAATGATTATTACTTACTACTTAAAAAAATTTTTGTGTGACAATTTTAGAATTCTTTATTCAAAATGATAAAAATACTTGAGTGAATTGAATATTTAAATTTCGAAAGCTTCGTTTGCATAAATTTAGATTTTTGAAGTAAAACAAAAATTGTCTCTCATTTTTGTCTGACACAATATTTATAGAGTAACTAATAATAGCATAATTTAAATGTAGAAGATGAAGGAAAAGAAGATCAAAAAATAACAGCGTCTTTCATTGCACTATTCTTGATTCGTGCACGAGTATAGCATACTCTTGAAAGATTGAGCACTACTCAAATTCAAGTTCATTTAACGCACAAACGTGCTAATGAAATATTTATAGTTTGACTCCTCCGGTTAATTGAAGTTTCGAAATTCCTTTGTGGCAAATTAGCAGGAATATCAGTTGATTGGATATTGGATTGAATGCAGAAAACTTGAAAAAACAAATTGCTTACAAACTTGAATATTATAAATTTGTTTTGAATATCAATTAAAACTTCAGTCTTTTCTGATCAAAATAAACGATTGTGTCTGAAAATTTTAATTTTCGATCGCTGACATCCCATAATTTGAATAACAAGGATAACAAAAAGCTACCGATATAACATCTTTAATTCAAAATAATCAGCAACCTTTAATTGTTTCACAAAACCGATCAACAAACGTTTCAAACGTTTTTACCGACCATTCTCTGTCCATAACACATTCACTTTGGCCAGTAATAAATGAATTTGTAAATTTCTTTAGCCATAAGTAATAAACGACATCATGAATAAAATTGTGCTCCGGAGTGAAAGAGGAGGGGTAACAAGACAATTTTCACAGTTTTCTCCGACAGATCGTCGACATGAGTGCAGTTTTATTTAGACTAGATAAAACGTTAGCAGGAATATATCTAGACCGGCCTTCCGGTGATAGACCTCGACGTTCTTCCTCTTCCTTCGGCGGTGTCTTGCTCCCCTCCTCCGCGATCCCCGTCGATGCGCGCGCGTCTACGAAAGTTGGCCGAGCTTCCCTTTGAAGTCCAGTAAGCTGCGTTTCAGCTTCCGACTGAATAAGCATTGCCTTACTTCCGCTTCCGATGATGTACTCTTTGACGTAATGCATACGCCGTTCTCTGCCCACTTGGAGCGACGACCATTCTACTTCAGTCTCGTACGCTTCTATATCTTCGTTATGCGCGCGCGCATTCAAATGCACCGGTACATGTAGTAAGGCGCGCAGATATCCATACGAATATGCCCGGCGCGCGATATAACTCAAGTGGTTCGGCAGCAACGAGACGACTGCGGCATTCCTCGCTCCAACTTCCTTTGCTTATTCAATGACGGGGATATAAATATATGACGCTTCGTCAGAACCGCGGATCTGCGTCACCGCATCCGCCATTGTTTATTTTCCCGTAATTTCGCGTTTGAGATTTAAATCGGCGCGCCCACGTTTGTAATTTCCCGCCATCAGCGGCCAAGCACCGAACTTTTTTAATACATGCATTCAGCCGCGACTCGAAGTGAAGTGGTGGTATTTCTTTGCCGACGTTCTGCGTTATTTTTTTTCTTGTCGCATTATATAAAAAAAATTAAAAAAAAAAAAAAAAAAAACAGAAAGTCAAGTTGCAGAGTAAACTAGCAAAAATATATTACAAATAAAAAAAAAAAAAATTAAAGTTCGAATTGGACCTTTCTTTATATGTTCTTCCGCATTGTTTTGCGATTTCAAATGAAGTAATGTTAAACGTACAATGAATCGCCCACGCGCCAACATTGAATAGGTTCTGAAAATTTCTTTACTTCTTTTGCAAGATTTTTTAGGCGCGCTGTTCTTGTACGAGCGGAGACTAGATGGTACCGCTTATTCTGTCTTTCTTCTCGCTTCATTTAAGGGTTCCAGCACGCGCGCTCTATGAAAAATCATGCCGGCGAGTGAACGTCGAGCCGACGACCCCTTGCCCCGCAATCGCACAATCTGTTCCACGTTTCGTCTCCTCGTTTTATCCCGCCGTCTAGTTCTCTATTTTCGCCATTTTCACCACCCTTCATTCGTTTCGCCTCGCATCCATCATCTGGCGAGCCAAATCTCAGCATTTGTTGAGATCTTCATCTCGCCTCACCCCGTGCGCGACTTGCCGTCAGTCCGAGTGAAATTCTCCCGCTCGCCGACACTCTATTCCTTTTGATTTGCTATGACCCAGGGATCCGGCTTGTCTCGATGTTGGAATATACTTGTAATTTTTTTCTATTTTAGCGGGAAATGAGGAAGTCAATTTATGTCACAGTGACGGTTGTTCGAAACGCCGAGATATGCGATACTTTATAACGCTTTGGTGACTGTAATGGTGCGAACGACGTCTCAAAATTGATTTCACTGTCACGTTGTAGATTATTATGGCTGTTGTGCGTTCGCTCCGTCGTGCGTGTACGATTCAGACGGGAAAAACAGTGCGATTAGGCTGAAATTCGGTGTCGGCTGAAACGTAACAAAAAGGTTTGCGGGTAAAAACTTAAATTGTATATTAATTGTTTGGAAACTATGAATACAGATACTACATTGTTAGTGGAAATCAACTAACATAAATTAGAAACGATTGTGATTAACATAAGTGATTTGATCACAATGTAAATATTCATAATGTTTATAAATTAACGATTTTGAACTAAAATACATGTTGATAAATTCAGAATGTGTATAATTATATTATTATTGTATATATGTAATTATACATGTAATAATAGAATAAATAAAATTAATTATACAATTAACCATTTGTATTAATGAAAAGAAGAAGAAAATGTTTTATGTTCTTTGTGTACGTAAGTCGATTCATTATTCTGTAGATGTTGTAATAGTTGTTAATTTTCATCTGAGCGTACGTTGATAAATTTGGGGAGCGGAGTGTTGAATGCAAAAAGGTGTGAAAGATATGAAACAGTAGTTTCCAATACTGAAATACGAGAACAAGTTTCGCCAATTGTTAAACTGTGACTTGAAATCGAAATGAGGGAGTATAACTTTATTACGAAGATGAACTTAGAGATAATTTGTTCAGCAATATTTTCGTTCGATTTAAATTGTACAACTTTCTTTCTTTAATTACGTTGCATTCGAAACTATATTATTGATCAATGTATTATGTCACATATGAATCGCAATCATTTCATCTCACGTTCTGCAACAAGAATAAAAGCACTTTTGGCAATAAAAACGAATGCGCCTTTCGACAAGGATAGTGGACGATCGTTCTCATAACGAAACAAATCGATTGCAAAACACTGGAACCTCGATTTTTCTCTATATGACACGTATAGAAAATTTGACATGTCAGAGAGATATGTGGATTTCGTCGAGCAAAAAATATCAAACATTCGACAAAACGTGGAGACAATAAAATAAAGGCAATGATTTCTTTAAAGTCATTGTCACGTGTAATCATTTCGAGGATTATTCGATAATACAATAAATTGCCCCGCAAATCTAATAATTTATTTGCAAAAATAAAAAATGCCAAACGAAAAGGTATTTTCACGTAGAAAATATATTTTTCTCAAGATACCCGTTAAAAGAATTTGATGTATTTGGGTAAAATGTTGCTTAGTTTTTATATCAACTTTCACGAGAAAAAATATGATAAAATATTTTAACAAGTAAGTAAACGTCTATTAGGGTTATTGATATTTATTTGATTGTGTAAATGCAGGGGTTGACAGGGTCGGCAGCAAGTTCCTCGAAACATCCATCAGCACTAATGGATATCCAGACACTGTTAAATCTACTAACGCGACGCTACGACGTTTTTCGTTTGTCATTCATCTAATCTGTCAGTGCAACATTCGGTGGTCACAGCGCGTAATGCGTGTGCTAACTCATAAATGGACGGAAATTAATAAGCGGATGCTTTTACATTCGAACGAATGTTTACAGCGTTCTGAAACTACCGTACGGTAACATATACTTGATGCAAATATTAGCCTTGTTCGTAAACATAATGCTGTAACAAAAGTTTATACACTGAGAGACGGAGATTGTTAATTATTAACTATTCAAAATCAGTCTTGAGGTGTGAATGACCAATCTTTACGATGTTAACAGTAATGGGTTCGATGATGGGTTGTTTACTATTATTATACTTTGTAAAACCAAAGTCAATGGTCAAAGTTTCGATGGCTGACGGAGAGGCATTCAATGTTTGTACAAATAAATGCTTGTGTTTGACTTACAAACTAATACAACAAATGTTTCTTATTGTATCGTTACATACAAAAATTTATGTTTTAAATAGATCAAAATAAGACCAGCAGTGTTTTGATTAATCGATATTCAGGAGAACCTATTTCTTTTCGTCCTGACTTTGTGAATTCATTTCGACCAATCGTACTGGAACGTATGGTTTCATGTAATATGATTAATATATCCTTAACAATTTAATTGCCTGGAAATGGGAATATTTTTAAATGAATATTGAAGAAAATTCTAAAATGGAGCACGTACATTTTGATTTTACTCGCGCACGACGACGTGCAAGCGATTTGGCCACGTAAGTTAAATGCGAAACAAATGTCGGGGGTGTGGATTTAACTCTCGCTCCAACTTCTCAATCTTATTTACGGTAGCGATTTAACGGAATATGTTAATTGATCAATTGCTAATTCAAAGCCAAGCCGTAAAACTAAGAGGCCAACGATGACGTTGTAATTAAGTGAATCGAGCAATAACCCGAGAGCATTCGGTTTGAGAGCTTTTCCGAAATACTTAGTCACGCTGGCGTTGTCTAGCTCTTATTTCAAGTTAGTGCTTCCTCGCCATTTGCCGAATGTCGTTCCCTATTGTGCAGCAATTTCTCTACGGCAGTTTATCAATGATTGGGTCAAGTGGCTAAGACTTTATAAATCGATTCTCAAACAGGAAGAATATCAGTATTATTGAATAAAGAAAAAAAAGGAGGGAAGAGGAAGCGATCGTTTTTGTTAAGTTAGACATTGGTTTGACCAATCAGGAGTGGATATTATAATTACATTTCTTATCTTAAACGTCGACGTACTTCTCGTTATATTTTTTTTCTGATGATTGCGTCTATAAAAACTGATTTCAACTTTTTTCTGTTCTTGCATTACGATAAATTGTATTTTACAAAAGCTATTTCTTTGCAAAAATAAAAATATTTTTCGATAATTTATTTCGATAATTTAATAAGATTAATGTAAGTATTTTTAAAATTTATGCATTTGAAACTATAACAAATATATATCGATTTCAATTCAAATAGTTAATGTTTGAATAATTGCAAGCATAAGATTATTTGCTAAAGAATAACATGAGCATTTATTTGACGTGTCGAATTTCCCATATGTATACGACCATATAAAGAAATAGAGGTTGTGATATTTCGCAACCATCATCCTCGAGAAATGTGGGCGTTTTCATTGTCAAAACTGCTTTCATTGCTGTTGCAGAAAGGAAGATGAAATGATTGCGGTTCATATTTTATAAACCGCATTCATCAGCATTCATGTGTAATATGTAGTAGATTAATTCCCGATATGTATAAAATTCTAAAGTATTTCAAAACATTGTTTATTAACAATGTTTTAATGTTATACTATTTATAATCTTTAAAGTTATAATTCATTGATACTTAATTTATGATGCTTAATTTTTACTTAATTTTTAGTTGTTTTAATTAAATGTTGAATTGATCGCCTGACAGACGTTGACAATAATCAAAATTTTTCATACATATTCGACATTGTTAAGTTTCAAAATTTTAACGTAAAATCTTGAACATTTGATCCAAGTTGAATATTTTATTTCGTATCTTATCTTTCGCTACATAACCTAAAAATCTCTCTCGCGTTTCATTAACCAAACTTTTTAATCGCATCACACCGATTGATTCGTTGAAATCAGACTCAAGCCATTGAAACAATATTGGATGAATAATGAAGCAACTTTGCTCGGTGGCAAAACTGACAAGCACGGGGACCCCCTCACGCCGGCGCAGACCGAGGATAGAGTAAAGCGCGCGTAAGGAAGACGGATGGAAGTTAGGAAAATTCGGCGAACCACGGCCGAGACGTGAGACAAAAGGGTCACAAAATGAGGGGGCGCGGTCACGTTTGTCTTGGCGATTTCTTTGCGTCCTCGAGTTGGTTTGTTCTTTTCGGCCGTGGCGGGGTTCCGGCGAAGCGCCCCGGCGAAGTTTGGTTATTTAATTTCCCCCGTGACCCCGCTCACGAGCGCCTGACCTTCGTCTGCAGCCGCTCGTTAAGAATATCAACGTGCGCCGAGGCGCGATTAGGATTCCACGGAGAGAGCGCGATACTTTTATGTGCCTTTTATCGTGAGCGTATGTCGGGCTAGTTACGAGCGAGGACGGCCCGGGGAGTGCCGGGGGCCGGGAGTGGGCCACGACGGGAAATCGAGTTTGCGAGTTGAGGTTAAAGATAAGTTTGCGATAACGGGCCTCGGGAGTTTATACCCACTTGGATGGGATTTGGCAGATTTCGTTGGCGAAAAGTGAAAGTCTCGCGAGTTTTAATGGACTTTTTGTGATTTGTTATAGTTGCCGACAGTGCAAATCCGCGGGATTCCGCTGTGCCGGTTTTATGTAGACACTGGCGAAGTGTGCCGCCGAACTCGGGGGCGTGTTCAACTTCGTCGGGTTAGATAAGGAGGAAAAAGGACACGGGCAAGTTAAATAGTTTCGGATTAAGCGTCATATTTAATCAGAGGAGCTCGCGTGATCGTGCGTTGCACGCCAATCTTCTTTTTATTCCCTTCCTCCTTCCTTCTTCCGCTTTTTCTTTAATTGTCAATTTAACATGTCGGAGGAGCTCGCGCGACTGTTTGGATTCATTAAACTTGCGTCTTACTTATTTATCATTTTCATCGCGCGATATGACATTTTAACTGCAACAACAAACTCTTCGCCTCATCTCCGAACTCTCGCCGTTACGGCGGGCAATTTCTAAATTTCACATGACGTTACATTCCTTGGATTACTACACCGTATCGTGTTATGCCGAAAGTTTGCAGCCCCGGTCTAACGGCCGCCCCACCTTTACCGCTATTTATGGCGGTAATAATACAAACTACCCATCAAATCAGCTATAAATATCGAATCACATTAGAAAAAAAGGTCCGGAGATTCGGCAAGAAGAACGGCGGCGGTGCTGTCCAAACAAAAATCCATCCCCGGGAGAAGCGGTGTCGAATCCGCCGAAACACTCCTCTTCCATTATCCCCCCGAAAGACCAAATCTCCTTGAAATTCATCTTTTGAACATCAGTGCCTTCGCTTAAACGCCCCCGGGTTCTACCCCAAAATACAGGATCCGTTCGGGGCTTTATACATCCGCACTTCGGTAATGCGCGCTCGTTTAACACGTATACATTCATCCGCGTACATGGACGACTGACCGTTAAGGGGAGCGCTCGGTAAGCCGGTCTGAGTGCCGATTTACGGAGTTTCTCGTTTTAAACGGAACAGTCAAACGGAATCTCTTGAAGCCTTGACTAATAACAAAAACAACAACGCCAAATAAAAATAACGCCCACCTTTCCGGGAACACGGATGCACTTGTTTCCGAACAATGCTTTTGAATGTATAAATAAACTTGAACTTCGTTCTTTCTTTGTTTCAGGTAAGTCTTACAAGTGTATTTTTGAACAAGAAACTGTGAAAAAACAACAGGGACTTAACAAAGGGTAATGTAATAAAATTAAAATTGTTAATTGAATAATTCAAGGTAACAGAAAATATGTGGAGAGAAATGTATAACACCAAAATAACTCACTTTTGTTTAGTTTATTTGGCAGAAGAATTTTATAATTTAGTAAACGTGAGATAAATTATGTTGGAGTTGGCTAACATAATGTTACAGAAATGTTTATTTTTGACATTATTTTATTTATTGAAAATGTCATTGTTGTTAGGACTTACTAGTATTTATAAATATTACTACTAGAATATTAATATATTTCATTTCAAAATATTAGTCTTTTCGACGCATAAAATATCGTCAATCAAACATTTATTTAAAACTTTGTTTTATGGTAAAATAACAAAATATTACTTTTCAATGTAATACTTTATTTTGTTCAATAATTCAAACGACTATGTCTCATTTTTCTTTGACGTTGATAAAAATGATTATTTGACATTATACTTTTCTGTAACGAAGAAAAAAAAACGCTATTATAACGCGGTATCGGCGATTAAACGGAATTCCGGGTGCTATATATAATCGAGGTTCGAAGATTCACAGTAACGTGTAAGTGTCGGAGTTACAGCTGACAGCGGGTTGCTTCGTTAACGCAAAAACGCGAGTGATGATGGATGGATGCTAAATTGCATTAATTAAATCCAGCGTAACACCCTCGAGCGGGCTTACTATCACTTGGCGATGCTCCAGTCATTAAAAGGGGTGTAGGTCACTTTGAAGATTACGGCGCCACCTACACCCAATCTCATTCGCCGCGGAAGCTCCGCTACTTGTCGCCGGTGATTAGTAAGGGCTGAGGGAATTCGGTAGTGGAAATTGAAAGATGGTGGGCGGTTCTTGCGAATGAAATAAAAAAAAAAAAAGAACAAGTGTCATTTGAAGGAGGAAAATTTGGAGAAAAAAAGAAGAAAAACCGAAATCACATCTCGAACACTTATCACATTTTCCATAAACGAACGGAACAAAAGGGTTAACGGACGCGGAAAAATTGGTTCAAAATCGAAATTTTTTCCCTTCATTAAAAAGCTTTCTCGTAGCTGATGGAACTCGAAAAAGCATCCGCCTTTCGGAAATTGTTGTGCACGCAGTTATTCGAATTTACGTTGCCTTCGTTGCTCATAACGGTGTTACGCGCGGCATTGTCAAAGTAATTTTCGGTTTAGCCGATTACGTTGTCGTGGGTGTAATCGGGCGGCTCGAGAGTCGCGCATTCTAAAGGAGCCGCGCTTTGGAAAACGCTTCGATAAAACTGAAGAACACTTTGATTGATTGTTGAGCGAAAATGCACGCTCGAAAGATCAGTTTCAGACCAATTATTTCCTTCGGCGCGGCTCGAGGATTTGCATCTTCGATCGGGGGCTTTGTCGTCGAAGGAAAAAACCTTCCGCTTTTTATTTAAAATCCGCAGTCGGCGTTTCCATCGCTATGCGTTCCATTTTTTCCCCTCTAATTTTTTTTTTTTTTTTTTTTTTAATTTTCACGCCGACGAATTCCAGATCTACGTCAAAATATTTCGGAGACAGCTGAAAGGTTCCCACGAATATATAGCATTGTGTTCCGATATTTTAACATTTCGCAGATTCGCGTACGAACTCGAACTTTGATCCCAAGTGACAGGACGAAACTTTGACGTTGTTTTAAATCGAGGATTAATTAAAGAATTAATGTCGTCTTTATTTAAGTTTAACGACTCGACGTCTTCTTGGCCGTTTGAATGATTCCAACTATGCGTGCAGATGGAAAAGGAATAGTCCTCGAGTTAGTTCGAGGTGATTCTCTCGGCAATAAAAAAGGCAAATAAGAAGGCAACCGTCAGGAATTTACGTTGATCGTTTTTTTCTTCTCTTGTCAAATTTCAATTTTCCAAGCCGTTGTTAGATCGAGTTTTACTACATCAATTATTGAAATTTCATTTCAACAGTGATTTTAAACGTCTTTTTCAATCATCTAATTAATTATGTTGATTTCATTTTAATAATGTTTCATTATATAACAACTGCATCAATTGTATACAAATTATTATTATAACAATATGAATAAATTAATTGGTATTGAAATTTGCACTTTATGGGTAGACAATTATGTAATATATCGCGGAACATTTTTTGCATATTACAGCACGTAGTACATAAATCATTATGGCTAATAAAACTCTTCTACTTTGTATCATGTTTTTAATTACCGAAGTAAAACTTGATGATTTAGTTTTGATTTTAAGATATTACTGTTATTCTCAAAGCAAATTCAGTAGCTGATTGTTCAAACATTTTTCAATGTAACATGTTATTAATTTTCGATGCGTTGAGCCAGTGAATAAATTATCAATGTTAAGATAAATATTTTTATTTGAATATCTTTTCATTATTGATTGCTGGATCGTATAAGAAAAATGTCAAATCATTGGAAATACCTTTCTTTTTTTTTCAATTTTCAAATTATTTCAATTGTGCTAATAGTTAAATAGATATATGTTATATTTGTGGAAATACATATTCAATGTTTATGTCTAGTAAGTCTTATATATTGCATATACGTAGTATATTAAAATATCAGCATGCGTCATAAACTTGCCATTTAAAAACCTTTAATGACCATTAGTGAATTCCCGGCATCCTCTCAAGACGTTGTTTTCTTGTCCTTTTTCTCCGTTCTGGGTATCAAAAATGACTGCGCAAACTACAGCATTGTTTAATCCCTACCATGTGCGCTAGTACCCAGGAGAGTGAAGTTTCGGTGCATAGTTTTGAAACATCATCGTAATATTATCAAACACTACAACGGCAAAGTAAGCACGGTTTAACTCGGGCTTGCTAACTTGACATAAGATATTCACCCTGCGCGCGCACTTGCACGCAACTATGGCGCACCTAATCCCGCTTTACGACACCGCTATCAATTATAAATAGAAAGAAGTCTATAATCTCGGAGCGCCCACGCTTGTCGGGACCAATCTTTCCTATCGGTTATGCTTTCATCTGCTCGAATCGATGGAAAGACTATTTCCGCGTTTTATCTGCACGTATAATAGTATTGAAATATATTAGGCAAAAGAATTTGATTGGATTTCGCAACTTTCTTTCAATACTATTCTTCAAATATTTGTTTTAAGAACGAACAAATAGTC